>JAKWIY010003054.1:26208739-26492806 GCA_027704805.1 Solanum corneliomulleri
GTCCGTCCTGCACCTCCGTCATGACGGTCAGAAACTCGTTTCTTGTACCAAATTCTCAAAAGTTGAAGTGTTTTGCAACGGGAACTCACGACGGTTCGTCGTGTTTGTGACGGCACGTCCTGCAGGTCCGTCACAATTTATAGAGAGTCGATTTTAAGTACCCAATTTCAGAATTCTAAGTATGCTGAAATGATGCACCCTCGACGGGCCGTCGTGCGTGTGACGGTCCGTCGTAGTGCCCGTAGTCTTGGCCAGTTTTTCCAGAAATATATCTGCTGCTCAAAACGACTAAACAGGTCGTTACAATTAAACACTAAACCATTGATATTAAACATCAAATCCAAAATCCTAAATTCAAAAATCCTAAAAAAGCTCAAAACCCTAACCCTAAACTTAACCCTACCCCTAACTATAAACCATATATGCGAAACCCTAATACCATATTTCCAAAACTCAAACATTAAATACTAAACCATAGATTTTAAACCTCAAATGCTAAACCGTAATTTAAAAAACATAAAAAACCTACATCGGGTGAGTCACATAAAAAACCGACACCCGAACCCTAATCCTAACGCTAACAAAAATAAGAAAACCCAAACATTAAACACTAAACTATATATGTTAAATCTAAAATCCTAAACCAGAAACGCTAATACCTAAATAAAACCTAAAACATAACCATAACCCTAACCCTAACCCTAACTTTAACCCTAACCCTAAGCCTAAACCATTTACCCGAATAGCCAAGCCCAAAATACAATAACCCAAACATTAAGCACTAAACCATATGTTTCTGGAAAAAAAAAATTCTAAAGACCAACACCTAAAGCCTAAAAAAAACATAACCTCAATCTCAATCCTATCCCTTACAATAACCCTAACTCTAACCCTAAACCCTAAACCCTAAACCCAACACCCAAAATACAAGAACCCTAACATTAAACACGAAACCATTAATATTACAACTCAAATCCTTAACCCCAAACACTAAAACCTATAAAACAATCTAAACCCCAACCCTAACCCAAACATTAGCCCTAACCCTACCGTAAACCCTAAAACACAAGCCCAAAATACCAAAACCTAAACATAAAACACTAAACCATTGATATTTAAACTTAAATCCTAATCCCTAAACCCCAAAGCCTAAACATAAAACACTAAACCATTGATATTTACCCTTAAATCCTAATCCCTAAACCCCAAAACCTAAAAAAAATTAAAACTCTAACCCTAACCCTAACTCTGAACCATTATCCCATAAATCAAGCCCAAAATACAAAACTCCAAAAATCAAATACTAAACCATAGGTTTTAAAACTGAATTGTTAAACCATGAACCATAAAACAAAAAAAAATTTACCCTAGCCCTAATCCTAATCATAACCCTAAACCCTAAGTCTAAAAAACTGTCCAAAAACTCTATGTCCAAAATATGAAAACCCAAACATTAAACACTAAACCAAAGACTTTAAACCTCAAATCCTAAACCACAAACCGTAAAACCTAAACACTAAACCTAACCCTATCCCTAACCCAAACAACTAGCCTACAATTCCAAGCAAAAAATACGAAAATCAAAATATTAAACACTAAACCATTGAATTTAAACCAAAAATCCTAATCCCCTGTCACGACCCAAAACCGAGCCGCGACTGGCACCCACACTTAACCTACTATGTGAGCGAACCAACTAATCTAAACCCCAACATTTCAAATGATAATTAACGAAATACAATGCGGAAGACTTAAAATCATTAATAAAATCAATTCAATAACTATTATTATCCCCAAAATCTGGAAGTCATCATCACAAGAACATATATCCTCAAATTACTAGCTAAGAGTATCTAAGAAAGCAAAAACAAGTAAAAAGCTAGTCCATGCCGGAAGTTCAAGGCATGAAGACTTGAAGAAGAAGATCCAGTCCAAGCTAGAAGCATTAGCTCACCCTGAATTTCTGATGTAGTGAAGACTGGCTAGAGTTGCGGTTGAGTTGAAGATGACGGTACGTTTGCTGCACTCCACAAATAACAAAGAAAGAAATATACAAGTAGGGGTCAGTACAAACAGAAGTACTGAGTAGGTATCATCGGCCAACTCAAAATAGAAAACAGTATATATCAGTTAATATCATGAATCAACTATAATTCTCATCATGTAGCAACACCAAATACTATAATCATCAATAAGTACTACCAAGTTCATCCATGAGGACTCAAGCCTCAATACCATACTCATTTGGGAATTAGGTTCATTAGATTGAGTATATTAACATATTTCAAGATTCATTATCTTTATTCCTCTCGTGTCGGTACGTGATACTCCGCTCCATATACTATCTTCGTGTCGGAATGTGACACTCCGATCCTCATATACTATCCTGGTGCCGGAACGTGGCACTCTGATCCTCATTCTATCCTGGTACCGGAATGTGGCACCCGATCCATATTCTATCCTGGTGTCGGAACGTGACACTCCGATCCTCATATACTATCCTGGTACCGGAACGTGGCACCCGATCCTCTATTTCTATCCTGGTACCGGAACGTGGCACCCGATCCCCTAATCTCACTACTTTCGTTCATCAAGCCTTCCTTTATTCCAAGGCATCATCATTAACAAAGTAGATTAGGGTTTCTTTTAGGATTAGGATTCAATAGTTCATCATGCTTATTATATCAAAATCACATAATAACATTCATACAAGCATACAATTAAGCATATAGAAGGGTTTACAATACCACCAATACATATCATTCGCTATTAAGAGTTTGCTACAGATAGAATAAAAACCATAACCTACCTCCACCGAAGATTCGTGATCAAGCAATCAATTCTTCAAGCAGCGTTTCTTCTCCTCTCTAGTTCGATCGATCCTCTCTCTCCCTTTGTTCTTTCTATTTTTCTTATTCAAACCCTCTTTCATTTACCCTAATTAGCATATAATTAAGTATAAAAGATGACAATAATGACCCACTAATTAACTCAAGGTTACCTCTTTTAACCCCCAAGAAATTGAGTTATTAATATTAACCCACAAAACCTATAATTATAGCATGAATAGTCCAAAACGCCCCTTAATTTACTTAACAGAAATCCAACCCAGACTGGGATTACGCAACCTGTGACGGCCCGTCGTGCCTGTGATGGTTCGTCCTGTAGGTCCATCACAGAGTTCAGAGACTCAATTTCCACTAAAGAATCTATGACGGTCCGTCACGCCTGTGACGGTCCGTCCTGCCATTCCGTCACGAAGTTCAGAGAGTCGATTTCAGCACCCAAATTTCTAATTTCTAAGTGTTTTGAAACGAGACACCCTCGACGGTCCATCGTGCCCATGACGGTCCGTCGTGGGGTCCGTCGTCTCAGCCAGTTTTCCAGAAATAAAATCTACTGCTCAAAACAACTAAACAGGTCATCACAATAGATACCAATTTACTCATCGTTCGTCCTCGAACGATCACAAGAAGGAAAACAAGGGCGAAAAGGAGTACCTGAATCTGTAAATAGGTGTGGGTATCTTTCTTGCATATCATCCTCCTTGTCCCAAGTGGCCTCTTCAACTGGTCGATTCTTCCATTGAACTTTGATGGATGCAATCTCCCTTGACCTCAACTTGCGGACTTCTCTATCTAAAATAGCAACAGGTTCCTCCTCATAAGACAAATTCTCATCAAGCAAAACTGAATCCCAACGGATAATGTAGTTTCCATCCCCATGGTGTCTTTTCAACATAGACACATGAAATACCAAATGCACTCCGGACAGCCCTGGAGGCAAGGCTAATTCGTAAGCCACCTCCCCTACTCGCTTAAGTACTTCAAAGGGTCCAATATACCTTAGACTAAGCTTACCACTATTTCCAAACCGCATCACCCCTTTCATGGGTGAAACCTTCAACAAGACTTGTTCACCCTCCATGAACTCCAAGTCTCTAACCTTTCGGTATGCATACTCCTTTAGCCTACTTTGCGCTGCTAGAAGCTTTTCTTGAATAGATTTCACCTTCTCCATTGAATCCCTCAACAGATCAGTACCCCAAGGTCTAACCTCAAATGCATCAAACCAACCAATGGGAGACCTACATCTCCTCCCATACAATGCTTCAAATGGAGCCATATCAATACTTGAGTGATAGCTATTATTGTATGAAAACTCCGCTAAGGGTAAGAAGTTATCCCAATGACCACCAAATTCTATCACACATGCACGAAGCATATCCTCCAAATCTTGAATCGTTCGCTCAGACTGACATCAGTCTGAGTGTGAAACGCAGTACTAAGGTCCAACCTAGTACCTAATTCCGCATGCAATGTTCTCCAAAACTTAGAAGTAAACTGCGTACCTCTATCTGATATGATGGAAAGTGGAACTCCATGCAATCGAACGATTTCTGAGATGTAGATTTTGGCTAACTTCTCTGCATTGTAGGTCACCTTGATCGGAATGAAGTGAGCGGACTTAGATAATCTGTCCACAATTACCCAAATGGAATCAAACTTACCCAATGTCTTTGGAAGACCAACCACGAAGTCCATTGCAATTCTCTCCCACTTCCATTCCGGAATGGGCATTCTCTGAAGTGTTCCTCCGGGCCTCTAGTGTTCATACTTTACTTGCTGACAATTTGGACATTTGGCAACAAAATCAACGATGTCACGCTTCATTCTACTTCACTAAAAGTGTTGTTTTATGTCACAGTACATCTTGGTTGCACCAGGATGTATAGAATATCCGGAACTATGATCCTCTGTGAGGATGGTGTGGATCAAATCATCAACACGGGGCACACATACCCTTCCCTTAATTCTCAAAACACCTTTCTCATCAATAAGTGCTTCTTTAGCCTCTCCTCGCAACACCATATCCCGAATTCGACCTAGTTTCTCATCGTCAAACTGTTTTCCCTTGATCTTGTCAAGAAAAGAAGATCTCGCCTCCACACAAGCCAAAAATCCTCCCTTCTCATTTACTTCTAGCCTCATAAAGTCATTAGCCAAGTTTTGGATTTCTCTAGCCAACGGGCGTCTAGAAACTTGCAAATGAGCTAGACTTCCCATGCTTCCTGCCTTTCTACTTAGGGCGTCTGCCACAACATTAGCCATTCCCGGATGATACAGAATAGTGATATCGTAGTCCTTCAGTAGTTCCATCCATCTCCTCTGTCTCAAATTCAAATCCTTCTGAGTGAAGACATACTGTAGGCTACGATGATCCGTATAGACTTCACACTTAACCCCATACAAATAGTGTATCCATTGCTTTAGTGCAAATACTACCGCGGCCAACTCCAAATCATGGGTCGGATAGTTACGTTAATGCACCTTTAATTGCCTCGAAGCATAAGCAATCACATTCTTTTCTTGCATTAGCACTGCACCCAAACCAGAATAGGATGCATCACAATACACAATGAAGTTCTTACCCTCCACTGGCAAGGTAAGAATTGGTGCAGTAGTCAACAGGTCTTGAGTTTCTGAAAGCTTTCCGCACATTCATTCGACCATACAAATGGAACATTCTGCTTAGTCAAGTTCGTTAATTGGGAAGCAATAGAAGAGAATCCCTTGACAAATCGACGATAGTAGCTAGCTAAACCAACAAAGCTCCTTATTTCTGACACGTTAGTAGGTCTTACCCAATTCTTCACTGTCTCAATCTTTGATGGATCCACCATCACTCCATCCTTAGAAACCATGTGTCCCAAGAAGGACACTGAATCTAGCGAAAACTCACACTTGGAGAATTTGGCGTAAAGCTTTTTCTTCCTCAGCAACTCTAATACCATTCTCAAATGCTCCTCATGTTCCTTCTTACTCTTTGAGTATATCAGTATATCATCAATAAATACGATCACAAAGAGATCCAGATATGGCTTAAAAATCCCATTCATCAAGCTCATGAAAGCAGCAGGGGCATTCGTAAGACAAAAAGACATCACTACAAATTCGTAATGCCCATACCTGGTTCGAAAAGCAGTCTTTGGCACATCCGTTGCCCGTATTTTCAATTGATGATAACCGGATCTCAAGTCAATTTTAGAGAAGACACAAGCACCTTGTAACTGATCGAACAAGTCATTAATGCGAGGAATGGGATACTTGTTCTTAATAGTTACCTTGTTCAACTGCCGCTAGTCTATGCACATCCGAGAACTCCCATCCTTCTTCTTCACAAATAACACCTGAGCACCCCACGGAGATGCACTTGGTCTAATGAGGCCTTTGCTCAACAACTCTTGAAGTTGGTCCTTTAACTCTATTAACTCCGCGGGAGCCATTCTATAAGGGGGTATAGAAATGGGGCGAGTACCCGGTTCCAGATCAATGCAAAAATCGATATCTTCATCCGGTGGCATACCAGGAAGATCTGCAGGGAACACATCCAGAAACTCACGGACTATCGAAACCGACTCAATTGAAGGTACTTTAGTAGTGTCATCCCTAAGATGTGCCAAGACAGCTAAACACCCCTTACTAACCATTTTCTTAGCACGAAGAAGGGAGATGATACGAACCGGAGTGGAAGTGTTGTCGCCCTCCCACACTAACGGATCTATCCTAGGCTTGGCTAACGTCACAGTTTTGGCATTACAGTCCAAGATTGCAAAATTTGGAGAAAGCCAAGTCATACCCAGAATTACATCGAAATCAACCATTTCTAGGATAACCAAATCTACAATAGTGTTGCTCCCCACAAAAGTCACCAAACAAGACCTATATACTTTTTCAACTATCACAGACTCACCCACCGGAGTAGAAACACGAATAGGCATGTCAAGTAATTCACAAGGTAAATGAAGACCAGTAGCAAATGAAGAAGATACATAAGAAAATGTGGATCCAGGATCAAATAATACAGAAGCCATGCAATCACAAACTGAAAGATTACGTGTGATAACAACATCAGATGTCTCCGCTTCAGATCTCCCAGGGAAAGCGTAACAATGGGCCCCATTTCTCTTCTGTCCGTTGCCCCTACCATGTTGTGTTGTACTGGCTCCAGTTTGCCCATCACCCTGGCCGTTTTGGTGACCACCATTACCTCGACCACCACGTCCTCCAGAATAACGGCCTCTACCGTGACCACCTCTACCTCTGACTATGGGAGGTCTGTAACTCTGTTTTGGGCAATACCTCTTAATGTGCCCAGTCTCCCCACATCCATAACATTCTCTGGATTGAAGCATAGGTCTCTCAGAGAAGTGTTGACCGGTCTGAGGTGGACCCCCAACTACGGTCTGTAGTGAAGACTGAATTGGTCGGACTGAGTAACCTCCTGAACCTTGTCCTCTAGAGTAAGAACCATTAAACTCACCTGCCTTTCGAAACCTTTTTGATGTCGATGTCGTGGTGAAGTCATCTGGCTTCACTCCTTCCACCTCTATCACGAAGTCTACTACTTCTTGGAAGGATTTTGCCGTAGCCGCTACCTGTAAGGCTGAAATACGCAATTCTGACCTCAACCCCTTCACAAAACGGCGAATCTGCTCTTGTGGACTGAAACAAAGTTGGGTGGCATGCCTGGATAATGCACGAAACTTAGCCTCATATGCAGTAACCGACATCCTACCTTGCTCTAGGCTCAAGAACTCATCCCTTTTCCTATCCCTCAAGGTCCGGGGGATATACTTCTCCATAAACAAGCTAGAGAATGATGCCCAAGTCATAGGTGGTGCCTCTGTTGGTTGACACTCAACATGTGACCGCCACAACATTTTGGCGTTTCCTTGAAACTGATAACTCACGAACTCAACACCGAACCGTTCTACTATACCCATCTTGTGTAGTAGCTCATGACAATCAACCAGAAAATCGTAAGCATCCTCAGATTTGGCACCCTTGAAGACTGGAGGTTTCAATTTCAAGAACTTACTGAAAAGTTCATGCTGATCGTTTGTCATTATAGGCTCTGTAGTCAGACGAGGAAACGTGCCTATTTCCAATGAGGCATCTATGCGGGGAGACACAGTAGCCGCATGTTGTACCTCCGGAACCTGAGGTGCTGGTGCAGAAAACAGTGGAGGAGCCTGACCCTAATCAGATAACCCGCTAAGATAAGCAAGAACCTGATTGATCATCTCTGGGGTAGGTTGGGGTGGCAATCCCTCACTCTGTACCTGTTCATTCTCCCCTTCCTCACCCTCTCTTATCACTTACAACTTTTTGATTTGACTCATACACTATTGAACATTTCTCTAGTATGAGGTATGCTTAGATCAATGGATTACTTGTCATCCATTTCTACAATTGATAAATGTGAACTTAAATCTTACATTATCGTTATGGTGTGAACGAGACTTGTCTCACAATTTCTAACACCCTCTTATGTGATTATCTTTAAGTTAATTGTTAAGGTGCAATGTAAACTTATTTAACTTTCTTTAACACCCCATTCTAGGTAAATTAAAAACTCGTAAGCTTTTAGTTCTTTTACTCACATTAGTTTTTTTAATGTAATTTGGTAGTCTTGTACAATTCATTCATTATGAAAGTTATAAATACTTATTCAATGTGATACTATGTTCACGAGTTCATTTAGATAGGGTATGTTGGGACTTGTCCCAATTATTGGGATACCCTATGTTATGAGTTCATTGAGTTACATCTTTTCAAGTCAATTTTCAACATGTATTTGGCCTTAGAAGACACATTATAATTGATATTGGCCATATAAGATTGGTATGACTTAGTCATTCACCGCTTCTATTGCATATTTTGAAATAAATATTTCTTGCCAATTTATTGGCATAAATCAATCTTTCACTAAAAAATTTTCATGATATTATCACTAGACAAGTCAATTAACTTCATGTATATATTATAGTAATCTCATGTACATGATACTCTAATTGTAGGGATATAACCTATAGGTCTCATTCGACATTATTAAATCACAAAAACCTAAACATAATGATCAGTTAGCTCCACATACCAATAACATGCTTAAGATTTGAATTATACATACTACTAGAATGGAAATAGGGAGAACTAGGGAGATGAACATTCGACAATTTCATCTAGAACAACCCTAGTTTAAATTTTCTTGAATTCAAAATGTTTGAAAATCCTCATGGGGAAATGAAACCAAGAGAGAAAACACATACCTTAATGTAGAATTTAATCTACAAAGATCACCCTGTACTTTGTACTGAAATCTTGAAGAATTGCCTAGAAATCGCCTAAGGGAAGTCGAGAGTATTTTTTTTATTTTTCTAACGTTTGTTCACTGTTTTTTAATCATCGGTTTGTACTGGATAAACGTGAGTTTATGTCTACGGATCTAAATCTTGACTAATTCAACTTAGGCTACATAACTTAATTAAATAAATAAATTATTTAATTACTAAAATGCCCCTCCTTAAATGACTTAAAATAGGAGAGTATTTCCTTTAGCCAAATTATGAAAATTTGCTAAGCGTCTCGGGTTTGACCATGAATTTATATAAATTAATAAAGTTGGTTATTTAATTAATTAACTGACCTAGGGTAATAACTAAAGTACCCCTAAGTAATTAGGACAATAACTAACCCCTTTGGACCATTCTAGGTTAGGTACTAGGCTGTTTTTTTAGTTAGCTACTCGGCTAGTGTCACCTGGTTAGGTATTGGGATTTTGGGTACACTAATTAGTTCATTTTAGTTAGACCTTGGTTAGTTAGAGATTAGGATTAGTTAGGAAGCTCGGCGACACGTGGCTAGACCCTACGTGTGCCGGCGCCCTAACCGTCGCCGTAACCTAATCGGTTGGGCTTAGTCTCTTGGTCTTTGCCGGTAGCACATGTTCTTGCACATGTGCTTCGGTGAACTTTCCTAACCATGCACTCTATAGTTGCACTTGGAATGTTCACTTATTGTCCCATGGATCCTCACTATGTCCTTGGGCACAACTTAATCTACAAGAACATTTGAAATGATCAAGTACTATGGTACCTAGGCTTGACACTTGGATGCTTTGTACCCAATATGTGTAAGATATAAAATCAAAAAGTTTATCTTAGGGTCTTCATGCATCTAAATTTCCTAAACAAGATTGGATTGGAGCATTTGAACAATAAAATATATCTTAAGTTACTTGTTAATACATAGTAATTCGCTAACACCCTTAAGTCAATATTATCTAACATGCCCAATATTATTCAACATTGGACATTAGGATGCCTATTACCCCAATACATATTCTTAAGACCTAAAAGATTTATCATTAGACAAGTACATTTTCTGGATTGGTACACCTACAACTCAAATCCTTAACCCCAAACACTAAAACCTAAAAAACAACTTAAACCAAATCCTAACCCTAATATTAGCCCTAACTCTAACCGTACCATAATCACTAAACCCCAATCCCAAAATACCAAAACACAAAAATTAAACACTAAACCATCGATATTAAACTTCAAGTTCAAAATCCTAAACCTAAAAACCTAAAAATAACAAAAACCTAAACCTAACCTAACCCTAACCTTACCCTTGACCCTTACCATAACCCTAAACCATAAATCCGAAACCATAAGCCCAAAATTCAAAAAGCCAAACATCAAATACCTAACCATAGATTTAAACCTCAAATACTAAATCCTGAACCATAATACCTAAAAAACCATACACCCTATCCTCAACCCTAACTCTAACCTTAAAACCTAAGTCCAAAAAAAGTCAAAAGAAAAAAAAACTAAGTCCAAAATATGAAACATAAAAATTAAACACTAAACAATAGATTTTAAACCTCAAAATCCTAAACCACAAATCATAAAACATAAAAAAACAAATATAAACCCTAACCCGTACCCTAACCCTAACTCTAACCCTAAACTTTACCCTAACCCTAAGCCGAACATATATTTTAAACAAAAAATCCTAAAATCTAATACTTAAACCTAAAAAATACCCTAAACCCTAACACTTACAATATTTTTATCCCTAATACAAACCCTTACCCTAAACTCTAAACCCTAAAACCAAATCCTAAATAACCAAAACCCTAACATTAAAAACTAAACCATAGATATTAAAACTCAAATCCTTAACCCCAATCCTAAAACCTAAAAAACAACCTAAACCCTAACCCTACATTATAACCTTAACTCGAAGCCTAAAAATACCAAAATCCTAACATCACTAAAACATTAATATTGAACCTCAAATCCTAAACCCTAAACCCAAAAACCTAAAAAAAACCAAAACCTAACAATAAACAATAAACTCGAACCCTAAGAAAAAAATACAAAAAACTAAATGTTACTAAACCATAGATTTTAAACATCAAATGCTAAACTTTGAACCATAAAACCTAAAAACAAAACCTACACTTTATCTCTATTCTTAACCCTAACCCTAACACTATACCTTAAACGCTAAACCCTAAGTCCAGAAAAGACAGCTCATGACAAAATACGAAAACCTAAACATATAAAACTAAACAATATATTTTAAACCTTAAATTCTAAACCACAAACCCCGAAACCTAAAAAATAACTAAACCCTAACCTATCACACGATCGAAAATGAACCGGGTTGAACTAGAGCCTAACACTTGTTTAATGATGTTTTAAATTAGGAAAATGGTTAATAATAGTGTTTATAGAAAGTATATAAATGTTTGAAGTGTTTGGAGGTCAAACGTCCAAGACGTCCGAAAACTAGTCTGAGTCAAACTAGTGTGTCGTAGTGTTTTGTAGTGGAGTTTTGTGCAATTGTTTGACGTTTAAATTGAGTATCGACGGTTCCTACATATATCATTACATGCAAAGGGTTAAAATGTTTGGGAACAACGCCCCGGGGATCATCCTAAGGGTCCCCAAAGAGGACAAAAAGATGGGACAACCAAGCTGCCATGCCAGCCAGATATTGGTGGTGGTTGTGCGTCGTGCATCTGAGACAAAGTGTGCAAAATTCTTTCCCTACAACGCCAGGCTGTCAACAATAATTCTTTCTCAAATTTTGTAAAAAAAATATTTGAAAATTACTTCGCCGCGCGTAGTAAACTCCTAGATTTGGTTGCTTGATTTGATTGTAAAATTTAAGTTGATTATAATTTCTGATAAGTGCAGTGGTCTTTTGGGTAATTAGGGATGATTGATTGATGATTATTGAGTCTTATACCCCTAATATAGCACCTCCAAAAATGATTTAGGTGAATCTAGCGCCTAACATAGTTGTAATGATGATCTAAGGTTCTAAAATTGTCTAAAATATAGTATTGAGGTAGCTTCTAGAGTTTTAGGTTATTCAAGAGTAAAACGACAAGGGACGACGAAGACGTTCGATGATTCAGTATCCTATGTGCCTCATATGTGGTTATGGACATAATTTTGTGTTACATGAGTCTATGAGGTAATAATATGAGCTATCATGGTGTTTATAGAGAGTGTCTCAAGTTTCGTTGAGTTTGGAGGTCAAACGTGCAAGAACGTCCTTGATGTTTGAAAGGTTTCCCTTTGAATGTTCTTGAGTGTCTATGCATGTTACGTCTTGTTTTATGTGTTAGTTTTGGATTAAATTGATATGATAGGTCCTAAACATGTATACACACATATTTGTGTTGGAAAAAATTGAGTAGGACTCCACGTAGGACGCACAATGGTTCCTAGAAGGAGGACACCACCTTGGGGCTCATCACTGCAAGACAGTGGCAATCGACTGCCAAAAAGACGGACATTCGACCAGGAGACGGCTCGTCGATGGGTGGGGTCAATGAAGACATGTGGCCTTCAGGTTGACGAGCTTCAGGAGCAACCAATGGACCCCATTAATGAGGCGTGGTCTCACCCATGGACCATCGATGCTGGGCGTCAATGGTGCAGTGAATTTCTGGCAGGTTCGGTTGAGACTTGGGTTTTTTTGGACATTCACCCTAAGTGTTATAACATTATAGGATGATTATTTTGGGTTTAAAAGTTTATTTTAACAATATATAAGTACAATAACTCTTAGTTAAGCTCTACCACCGAAATAAAAACCCATCCCATCCTAAAGTTTGTTCAAAAACCTCCATGACAGCTCAAGGTGAACATAGAGCTTGAAGATTTATCTTCAATGGAGTTTCTTCTTCAATTATCATTTTATTGTTATAATAAGGTATTTTATTTCTTCATCTAAGGCTTACTATAACTTTAGGGCAAATACTAAAGATGATTCTCAAAGATATCAAACATGTGAAAAAGTCCAATTTCTACTCTAAGCCATGGGTTCTTGTATGAAAGTCTTGGTTTGTTGCATGAAGGGGATTCAAACATTAAGATATGATATTATTTATTCAAAATTAATGTTTTCCAATGAAATTCTCCATGAACCCTTGACCTTCATAAATCTCTCAATTTTACTAAATTATGGGTTATCTGATCATGCTTTGATATTAATGAATTCAATTGTACATTGTTATGGACTTTTGATTCATGTATATATTATATTATTGATTTATAGTTTTTTTCAATTTTATTAATTGATTATTGTATATTCTTATAATTATTGAATATTAAGCTTATTGAATTGGTATTGACTTAAGGCTTAGGAATTCTAGTGTAGTTTTCTACGAGCAATGTAATTATTTAAGAGTTCTATTCAATTGATGTCTAATTTGTATTATATTGATAATTATATATTAATATACCTCGACTCATTGAGTATTATAGTTTTTGCATTGAATTGATGTTCATGACCATGGGTAAGAGTCTTATGGTATTAAATTGGATGGTTTAGCATTGGATTGAAGTGTTGAGGAAGGAGGGCTGGTATGCTGCCATAATTCAATTTATTTTATGTTAATTAGAATTTAATTTGTATGTCCACTAATGGTAGAGGTGCTATGTGAATTGATGTGGCCTTGTCAGAGTTACTTAATGCAACATGATGATCATGGACTTGTCGGCCCTACATGAAGTATTATAATGATTTGTGTAAAAAAAATTTAGTGAAGTATGAGCATATCTATATATATGTGAAGTAATGTATTATTTGTTCTTTCTATTTATGTAAGGAGATCATGTGGACTATGAATATTTGCTTGTGTCCGTAGTCTTAGAGGTTGATGCATGATTGTTCCTACTTGATTATACGAGTCTATGATGATTATATTGATGATGATACGGTTTTGTATAGGATGACATAAAGATGGTAATGGTTAATCATAAGTGACTTAAAGAATCACATGTAATATGTCTTAAAGTGAAATAGGTTATGTCTTGTCTTGGTTGATTTGTATCCCTTACTTGGTGCATGTATGAATGTGAATATAAGATGTCTTTACATATGATTCTAAAGTCTCTTAGTCTTGTATGTATGAATGACATAAGACCTTGAATGATGTCCAAAGTGTCCCTTATGTGAAACCTTGAACATAGTGGTAAGGTTAAGAATTTCGAAGTAGAAAGATGTAATTGTATCCTCTAAGTAAAGTAATGATAGACTTATGGTTGATTGTCTTAAAAAACATAAGATCAATCCATAGAAAAGTTTTTTTAGATTGTTGTTGTCATTGTAAGGTATCCCTAGAGGACCTCTTTGGTAGGGTAAATGTGATTGGGTTATGAACTTGATATGGAACCCCTTTCTATGAACCTTTAATATAAATTACTGTATGAGAACAAAGGCTAGCACCCAGTGAGTATGGTCAGGTGTGTATTTCTAGTTAGGGATGAGACTATATTGCAAAACACACCATTTATATTCCTTAACTATGTTCCTACATGAGATATGATAAAGATCTACCATTGGAAAGTACAACACCATCATTGGAGTAGGTTAGAACACCAGATTCAATGTCTTGCTATTATGGTATGTGTTGGCTATTGCCTATACTAATCATATGGTATACGTACTAGCATAAGAGAAGTTCTATGGAATTTAGGTAGTGGTATGGGATGCAATCTTCACATTGCACAATAGGCTTTCAATGTGTTAGTTGGAGTCCCTAGGTCTTGTCCAGGACCATTACTTGAATGTGATTGTGTGATGAATGAGTCTTTAATGAACTAAATGAATGTAATGACCTAGTTTGAGAAAGTATGTTACATTAATAAGTACTTATCTAGAGTAGTTACGGGTTATCTAGTTAAGGTGTGAAAGGGGCATAGGAATGGTCACTTTTTATCTTACGTAGATAAGTCTTATGAATGACTCTAGTTAGGGAAGATGGTTGATTGTGTATACATGATCCAAACTTAGGTATTCTTGAATATTACTTAGGTAATATTGAAGAGGTCAATCATGGACGCTATCTTCTTGATTTACTTAAGTAAATATTTTGATAGCCTTTGGAAGGAGAATGTCATATTATATATGTGTTGATGTATTAAGTGAGAATGATTCTATATTAGGTAGTCTAGAGGATCTCTTAAGTATGTGTATATGGAATTGTATAGGCGGTCGTTTCACAACTTACTCAAGTGAACCTTAGAATCTCTTTTGGTAGGAGGATCTCATATTCATGTGATTGATATATTTTTAAGTGTGTATATCTCATTATGGGTGGTCTTAAGGATCATTTAATTTTTCCTAGAGAGGGTGTATGGCAGGTCTCTCTTTGTCTTAGTTAATTGACTCTTAGTATATATCTTAGCGAGGGGACTATATGCTAAAATGTGCTTAAAGTGAAGATAAGGAACTTCACTATAATAGTGAAGAAGTTCAATGTACAGTGAAGTAAGTCATTGTGATGTTTTACTAAAAATGTTAATAATTACTTAAATGATTTCTTATGTGTTTCTAAGTTGTTAAATGTTGTTCTTATGATTATAATATGTTGGTTTAATCAAAATTAATGAATAGCATTTTATTTTCTATAAGTCCCTTTTTCATGGTTTTTGCATGGCTTCCATACTTAGTGCATCTAATGTGCTAACCCATTATTTTCTCTTTTTGATTAAACTGTAGGGAATAAAAGTTTTGATGTGCCAAGGAGGATTGATAGGTTTCTAAGGGTTGAAGATGAACTATTTGTGAGTCTTTATCGATTCAAGGAGAACATCAACGTGTTCCTTTATGTCTTAGTCTTTATTTTATCTCTTGTATGGGCTTAATCCTAAGTATTGTATACTCGAAAGTTTAGATGGTTCAAAGAGATATTGTAAAGGCTTAATGTTTTACATGAAAGTCTTCCGCTTGGGTAATGATTATGGAAAGAGTTCTTTGTGTGTGAATAACGTTTTAAATTAATACTCATTTAATATTTTTATTATGCAATGAATAATACGAGTGGCTTAGATGAGACATCTTGAAGTCTCATCTGCCGTGTGGCGACACTAGGATGCTCAAACATCTAGGGTGTACATGCAGGTTATTAAAGTTTTTATAAGAGCATAAGGTTTGGGAGTGTATAATTTTTCTCATCAATCACATCTAGTAGAGTCTTGTTTATAATGTGAATCATGCCACGGTATGAATGGAAGGCTATTGGGTTATAGGAAAAGTTTCATTTCTTCATTAATCTAATCGTGCCTAAGAGCTTTGTATATGGTGCCTTTCCCTTATCTCCCTTATGTGTTGGTTACTTGAGGGTGACTTTTTAATATTGGGTAGAGGGCGAAAAAATATGCGATGTGATTTGTTAGATAACGTGTGAGAGATGGTGTTTTTTCACCTTAGGTTGGTTTAATTTACCTTCTGAGGGGTTGTGTAGTTGGAAAATAATGTTAAGGTATATTCTTTGAAATGTGAAGTAGTGATTGTTGAGATAGTTTGAATTTGTTTAAGAGCCCTACCATAGAAAAGAAGGTGATGAGATTTGAAAGAGTAAAGGTTAGTGCTCCTAGTAAGGGGGAAGTAGTTTAGATTATGAGACCTTTCTTTATGTTTTTACTACAGCCTAAAACAAATAGTTCTTAGTAACTTTATCATATAGGATTCTTTTTTGACAAGTGAGTTCCAAATGTTCTCCTTATTAATGCATGTTTTAGGTTGAGGTTTTGTTGAATGATAACATGAGTTTTCATTCATGGTATCTTCCCCATGATTCATGTGTATCTAGTGTAGGTTGCAAATTGTTTCATAATGATGAATACTGAGAATGTCTAATTTGTTATATGAGATTTAGTTATTGATCATTTATAAGGAATTTCTTAAGTGTTTCATTGTTAGATTGTGAAGCATGTTCACTGGAAAGCTGCCAGTGATTTATGTTTACTATAAGGTTTCAAAAGTTTACTAATTCATTCTTTGGTTTAAAATTGTTGTAATATAGTTAGAATTTATGTTTATGAGCATTATATTGAATATGAAATGAGTTTTTATTATTTGGAATGAAAGATGTGTTTTAGGGCATATCAATGAGTTGTAGAATTTATTGTAGTTTCTTGTTGTTTTGTGATTCTCTTAATTACGTGAATTTGATGTTTATACATTATTGCGTGTTGTATATTGTTTTTATGATAGTTTCATGAGATTTTAAGTTGATTCTCCACTCTTGGAAGTGTTTGGAGAGTGGCAAGTGTCATTCGAGGACGAATGTTGTCCAAGTGGGGGAGAATATAACACCTCCAAAAATGACATAGGTGAATCTACAACCTATCATATTTTAATGACTTTATAAGGTCCTAAAAAAGTTTTAATGTAGTATTTAGGAAGCATCAAGAGATTTAGGTGATTTGGAAGTGAAACGTCAAGGAACGACCAAGGCATTCGTCAATTTAGTAACCTATGTGCCTCATATGTGCTTATTTGCCTATTTGTGTGTTTGATGAGTATATGAGAACACTATACATGTTAATATGGTGTTTATATGCATTGTTTCATGTTTCGTGAAGTTTGGACGTCAAACGTCCATGACGTTTCAAAGGTTTGCCTTGAAACAACCTTTGTTGTCTATGCATGTATCGTCGAGTTTTACGTTTTTGTTTTGGATGAAATTGATTTAGTATGTCCTAATAATCGTGTACAAACATATTTTGGTTTGAAACTTCTGGGTACGATATCACATAGGACCTTCAAGGGGCCCTCGACGGAGGACCCCAGCTTGGAGCTCAATACTGCAAGGTAGTGGCAATCGTCTACCCCAAACGATGGCCAGTCGACCAGGCGATGGCCTGTCCATGGGTGGCATCGATGTGTTCTGAAGTTTGAGGAGTTTTAGGAGAAACCAACGGACCCCATCGATGGGATGTGGTCTTACCCACGCACCGTCGATGATGACGTCGATGGGGTTGTGATTTTCTTGCAGTTTTTAGTTAACGCTTGGGGTTTTGGGAAATTCTCCCCAAGTCTTATTAAATAAGGAGACGGTTATTTTAGGTTTTTCAGGGTATTTAATAGTATATAAATCCGAAAACTTTCAGTTAAACCCTATCATCTTAATGAAAACCCATTCCCTTCGAAAGTTTCTTTGAAAACATCCATGAGAGCTCAAGGTAATGAGAGAGCTTGAGATAAATATTCAAATGAGTTTATTCTTCAATTATCATTGGATTATTATAATTAGTTATGGGTGTTCTTTATATAAGTCTTCCTATTAACTAAGAGTCGATTTCAAAGATGATTTTTAAAGATTTCATAAGGTTGAAAAAATCCAATTTCTACTCTGAGGCTTGGGTTTTTGCATGAAAGATTTTAAAACATTATTATATGATATTATTTATGTATAATTCATGTTGTCCAATGAAATTCTCCGTGAAACCTTTACCATGCTCAATCTTTCTATTAGACTAAAATAATTGTTATGTGATTATGTTTTGATATTTTTAAATTCAAGTGTAGATTGTTATGTGCTTTTGGTTCATGTATAGATGATTATTTATTTGTTTATAGGCTTTTAACTTTGAACAATAGAGTAATTCATATTCTTAGATTTATGGAATATTAAGCTTATTGAATTGATATTTAGTAAAGGCTTATGAATTTTGGCGTAGTTTCCTATGGACTATGTAATGATATAAGATCTGTAATCAATGGATATCTATTTGTTCTTAGATTGATAATTATATATTGAATTGACCTAGATTAATTGAGTATTATAGTTTATGTATTGAATTGATGGTCATGACCATGGGTAAGGGCCTTATGGTTTTGAATTGGATGGTTTAGCATTGGACTGAAGTGTTGAGGATGGAGGGGTGGTATTCTTCCCTAATTCCCTTTGTTTTATGTTAATTAGACTTCAAATATGTTGTGATTGGTATGTTCCACTTTTGATGGCAGTGCTATGTGAATTGATGTGGCCTTGTCGACGTTACATTTTGCAATAAGATGATCATGTCCTTGTCTGTACTACTTGAAGTATTATGATAATTTGTGTTGTTGATTTATGTGAAGTATGAGAATAACTATCTATATGTAAAGTAATGTGAAAGTATGTGTTGTTACTATGTATGTTAGGAGATCATGTAGACAATGAATATGTGCTTGTATGTGTAGTCGTAGATGTTGATGCATGATTGTTCCTACTTGACTATATGAGTCTATGCTTTTTATATTGTTGATGATATGTTATTGTATAGGACTACATAAATATGAAAATGGTTATTCTTATGTGTCTTAAACAATGACATGTAATGTGTTGAAGTGAAATATTTAGTGTCTTGTCTTGGTTGTCTTGTGTCCCTTACTTGATGCATGTATGAATGTGAATGTGAGTTGTATTGACATAGGACGCTATATCCTATTAGTCATGTATGTAAGAATGACATGAGACCTTTAATTATGTTAAGAGGGTCTTCATGTGAAACCTTGAACCTAGTGGTAAGGTAATGAATATTGGAGTAGAAAGTCGTAATGGTATCCTCAATGTATAAAAAATGATAGATTTAAGTTTGATTGTCTGGAAAGGCATCATATCAATCCTTTGGAAATTCATTAAGAGTTTCTTGTGGACATTGTAAGGTAGTCCTAGTGGACTTCTTTAGTAGGGTAAATGTGATTGGGTTATGAACTTTTTATGGAACCCCTTTATATGAACAGTCAATGTAAATGTCCATATGAGAACAAAGAGTAGCACCGATTGAGTATGGTAATGGAAGTAGTTCTAGTTAAATGATGAGTGTATAATACAAAGCATGACCTTCATATTCCTTAACCATGTGCCTACATGGAATGTGTCCAAGTTCTACCATTGGCAAGTAGAACACCCTCATTGGAGTAGGTTAGAACTTTGAATTCCATGTCTTCCTATCATGGTATATGTTGGTTATTGTTTATTCTCATCATATGGTATATGTACTAGCATTGGAGAAGTTATATGGAGCATAGAGAGTGGTATGGGAGGCTAGCTAGACATTGCATAATGGGATAGTGTTAGTTGGAGTCCCTAGATATTGTCCAAGACCATTACTTGACTTTCTTTATGTGATGAATGATTATTAAATGAACTAATGAATGTAATTCCTTATGTTAAGAAAGTATTTTTAATGAATAAGTACTTATACAGAGTAGTTAAGGGTTGCCTAGTTAAGGTGTGAAGGTAGCGTAGGAATGATCACTCCTTAGCTTACCTAGATAAGTCTTAAGAATGAATTTTGGTAGGGAGATGGTTGATTGTGTAGACATGATTCAAACTTAGGTATTCTTAAGGAGTACTTAGACAATCTTGAAGGGGTCAATCATGAACTTTATCTTCTTGATTTACTTAAGTAAGTCTTCTAATAGCCTTTGGAAGTCATATTATCTATCTGTTGATTTATTAAGTGAGAATCATTCTATCTTAGGTAGTCTATAGGATCTCTTAAGTGTGTGTGTGTAAGGGAGTGTATGGGCGGTCGCTTCACAACTAACTCAAGTAGGAGGATTTCATTTTCATGTTATTTATGTATTTGTAAGTGTGTATATCTCATTATTGGCGGTCTTAACAAAAAATAGGTGTGCCTAGTCTCTTTGCCTTACTTATATAAGTCTTAGAATAGATCTTAGTGAGAGGACTATAAGGACCCGAATTCTTGAATCCGAATCACAACCAGCTTCGTTGACCTCTCAGAGGTCGCAGAAAAGCCTTTTCTTGCATTCATCACATTCATATGATTAATTTTAGAAGAAAAATTAAAACTTTTTAAACATATGAAGTAAACATAGACCTCATATAGTTATTTCATAAATTCATCATATACTAAGCTCAATAAAATTAAACTACCATCTAATAATTGTGAAATCAATTTAAATCAAATAATAAAATAACATAGTAGTTTGGCAAAATGGTCTTATTACAAAACTTTAAATAAATGTATGAAATAAACACTAGGGGCAACATCCACTAGGTATGTCTAAAAGTGAGGCCAGACTAAGACTATAGCATTATCGAATTTAAGAGGACCTACCAAATGTTCTGGAGAAAGAATGATGTCCAAACCATTATAAGAATCATCAATTTGTCCTTTTACCTGCATCTATAAAATAGTAAATAGTAGGAGTTGGTAAAACAGTTGTACTAAGTATGGGTGTATGCACACATACAGATAAAGCTATGCATGATCAAGGAAAGATCTTCCTAAACGACATGCTATTTCTGGAAAGTCTAGTCACTAGACTTTCTTTATTCGTTGGTTGATAATTCTGGTTTGAATATAATATATTTTAATGCATTCAAAGCACACCAATAAGTTTCAGTATGATTACAATATATTGGTAAGATCAACATAATTTAAGAACAACTCGAGCGAATATCGTAGATTTTGTTCCTCTTAGACCGAGAGCTCCTCTTTCTACACTTAGATTTTATATTTGAGTCTTTTTGTTCTTCTTGTTGTGTAGTTAAATAACTTTTTTGGTCATATGTTTTACCCACAATCAATAAATTAAGTAATTAAAGAGATTAAGGAAATGACTTAACTACAATTTGGGGCATGAATATATGTATAAGTCAATAACTATGGATTATACTCATTCTTTAGTTTATTGCATAATGTGAATAGTTTTTTAGGAATATGACTAAAGCTTATGATCTTCCTTACATTGGGAATGAATTCTTTATAAGCCATAGTTTATTGGCTACATACATCAGTTAATTATTTTGGAAAAGCATATTTGAATTCATTATTGTCTTTGATACTTTCCTAATAAAGAAAGCCATTATAAGTCAATTTTATTTGGCTCTGATCATTTTTATGACATGAAGATTCATTATTAGCTATGCCCTTTACATATTCTAAATTTCATTGGACATGCTTTAACTGTTCTTCTAGAAAGTTATTCATTACACGATATATTCGTTTCATTTCATAAGCCGTTCTTTATTGATCATTCCATTGATTTCATTACTTTCATGTTAGCGAAGTTATGGGTCAATTATTTAACTTTTTGATGTTTAATATATTATAGATTTCATATCTACGAGACCTTGGAATTTTTGATGTAGCATTAAGACATCTCAAGCAAGGGCCTAACATGTGAGACCTCAACCTGACGACGTTCTTTAGCAAACACAGAGCCTGCTTCATTCGTTCATTCGTACTTCACAATATTGATTTCATTCATTCATATACTGATGTAAACATAAGCTATACATAAGTTGAAGTTTAAGACTCTCATCGGGATCATGAAGAGAAATGAACAAGAATGACCTAATGACATTATTTGAATTTGATTACACGTCCTAATTTTCTAGCACAAACACCTTCTGTATTGTTCAGTTTATTATCTTTCATACTTTGAGGAACTCCAACCTTAACCGACATAGAACATGTGACCATCATGAAATCCGATGTCTTTTCCACACCATAAAGAGGTGGAGTAACACGCCAAGGTGAAACCAAAACATTCTAGCGTATTTAGGGAATTGAACCGTGATAGAACCCTACGTTTGAAGCGTATGTTAAAAGAATATAAGGAGACCTATACCCTCAAAAATGGACAGCCTCATCTCATGAGATTTACACGAACCTCTGCCTTCCGAAAAGAAGTAATCGCGACCCATTTCTAGCCTATCGGTGCTCAATATAAAGTTCCGTTACATTTATCTCACACATCATAGAAGCTAGCTTCTAGAATAAGGGAATCATTGCTCACTAGATGATTTCTTATCTCATTATTAGTATTAAGTGTGAATTGTCCTTACATTTACATATAGAGTATGATTGAGACTTGTCTCTTGATATTCAAAAATCTCTTAGGTGAGTACTTTTAAGGACCATTACTTAGGGTTGGTAGACTTACCATTCATCTTAGCCTCTTATCATGTTGTCACAATTTTCATTAGCATCATACATTAACATTATTACTGACCTCATTACGTGAATGTGGATTTCGTTTTTATATATTAGTGTTGACTCAAGCACCATTGAGACTTGTTTCTAGATTGAGATGACTGGTTATCCTTACTTTAAATTTATGAAATGTGAATTTTCCTTACATATAATCCATTGGTGTTATTGAGACTGACTCACACATTCGAACACCTTCACACATGAATATTCTTTTGACATAGTAGCTTAGGTGTAAGTTAGACTTGTATCACTTCTTTTAACACCCCATTTTGGTAACTTACTTACACTAGACCCCTTTAATTATGTTATAACTCATGTTATTTACTTACTTTAGTGTAGTAGATTCATATCATCGTTCATGGAAGATGAGCACTTCATTCAATGAGTTTCATGAGTTCATATGTTATTATTATAGAGCATGTATGGAGTTGTTCAAATGAGTGGCATGCCATTAATTATGGGTTCATTGAGTTAGTTTATACGTGCTTATATTATCATTTGATAGTTTAACTACACAATATTTACATATGATTAGTATGGACCTCAACCATTGAATACTAAACTACATAACCATTTTTGTTGGCATGTGCCAATTTTACGTGTGTTCATATTTAAATTTAATATGTATGAAACATTAGCCAATCTTTTAATTATTTAATATATTATCATATCCATTTATATGCATCACTTTTAGACATTGAATTTTTAGCCATTTTTAGCCATATTTGTTGGCATAAGACAATTTTCATGTTAAACATGCTTAAGTTTTTATACATTATACATTAGCCAATCTTTTAGTTATTTAAATTAATATTATATCTGATTCCCTACAACTTGTTTGACAACGTAGCATAAGCCAATTTGTTGGCATAAGATATGTATTGGCCTAAGAATTTGGCTATAGATTGCATAACTGTTTTGTTGGTATAAGCAAAAGTTTCATTCAATCATGCTCCATTTGGGATACATTATTCATTATCCAATATATTACTTATTTAGAGATAACATGTCACGACCCAAAACCGAGCCGCGACTGGCACCCACATCCACCCTCCTATGTGAGGGACCCAACCAATCTAAACCTTAACATTCAATTTATATCAACAGAAAATAGTGCGGAAGACTTAACTCATTAATAAAATCAATTCAAAACTATTATTATTATCCCCAAAATCTGGAAGTCATCATCACAAGAACATCTATCTCAAATTACTAAACTAGGAATGTCTAAGAACAAAAATAACTAAAAAGCTAGTCCATGCCGGAAGTTCAAGGCATCAAGACTTGAAGAAGAAGACCCAATCCAAGCTAGACGCATTAGCTCACCCTGAATTTCCGATGAAGTGAAGACTGGCTAGATCTACTGTTGAGTTGAAGTTGACGGAACGTTTGCTGCATTACACAAATAACAAGGAAGAAAATATAAAAGTAGGGGGTCAGTACAACCACAAGTACTGAGTAGATATCATCGGCTAACTCAATATAGGGAACAGTATATATCAATAATAATGTAAATCAACTACAATACTCAACATGTAGCAATAACAATATTAATTCATCAATGAATACAACCGATTTCACACATGAGGACTCAAGCCTCAATACCATACTCATTTGGGAATTAAGTTCATTAGATTGAGTATATTCATTATCTTTCAAGATTCATTATCTTTCTTCCTCTTGTGTCGGTACGTGACACTCCGCTCCCCTAATTCTATCCTGGTGCCGGAACGTGGCACTCCGATCCTCATATACTATAGTGGTGTCAGAACGTGACACTCCGATCCTCATATTCATTCTATCCTGGTACCAGAACGTGGCACCCGATCCATATTCTACCCTGGTGTCGGAACATGACACTCCGATCCTCATATTCATTCTATCCTGGTACCGGAACGTGGCACCCGATCCCCATATTCATTCTATCCTGGTACCGGAACGTGGCACCCGATCCATATTCTATCCTGGTGTCGGAACGTGACACTCTGATCCTCATATTCATTCTATCCTGGTACCGGAACGTGGCACCCGATCCCCTAATTCATCAAGCCTTCTTTTACACTAAGGCATCATCATTCTCATTATATAATTTATCAAGCCTTCTTTCATATTAAGGCATCATCAATCTTATTATATAGTATATCAAGCCTTCTTTTATACTAAGGCATCATCATTAACAAGTGAATTAGGGTTCTTTCAAGATTTGGGATTCAATAGCTTCATCATGCTTTGTTAATTCATCACAATTTCATAATCATAATCATGCAAGCATACAATTTAAGCATATAGAAGGGTTTACAATGCTATCAATACATATTATTCACTATTAAGAGTTCACTACGAATATCGTAAGATAACCATAACCTACCTCCACCGAAGAATTGGAATCAACAAGCAATTTCCCAAGCTTTGATATTCCCTATGCCTCTTGATCGATTGATTTCTCTCCCTCTTTGTTCTTTCTGTTTTGTTTTATTTCAAACCCTCTTTCTTTTACCCTAATTAACATATAATTAAGTGTGAAAGAGGACAATAAAACCCACTAATTAACTTAAGGTTACCTCTTTTAACCCCCATGTAATTAGACTTATTAATATTAACCCTCTAACTTTATAATTAAGGAAAGAATAATCCAAAACGACCCTTAAAACGTGTAGAGAAATCCTATTCTGTCTGGGATTTGCGCAACCTGTGACGGCCCGTCGCGCCTGCAACGGTCCATCACGCAGGTCGTCGCAGCCCCACAGGACTTACGTGGACTGTGACGGCCCGTCACCCCTGTGACGGTCCGTCCTGCACCTCCGTCATGACGGTCAGAGACTCGTTTCTTGTCCCAATTTCTCAAAAGTTGAAGTGTTTTGCAACGGGAACTCACGACGGTTCGTCGTGGATGTGACGGCACGTCCTGCAGGTCCGTCACAATTTACAGAGAGTTGATTTTCAGTACCAATTTCAGAATTTCTAAGTATGCTGAAACGATACACCCTCGACGGGCCGTCCTGCCTGTGACGGTCTGTCGCAGTGCCCGTAAATCTTAGCCAGTTTTTCCAGAAATGAAATCAGTTGCTCAAAACGACTAAACAGGTCGTTACAATAGATACCAATTTACCCATCGTTCGTCCCCGAACGATCAAAAAGAAGAAAAACAATGGCGAAAAGGAGTACCTGAATCTGTAAACAGATGTGGGTATTTTTCTTGCATATCTACCTCCTTCTCCCAAGTAGCTTATTCAACCGGTCGATTCTTCCATTGAACTTTGATGGATGCAATCTCTCTCGACCTCAACTTGCGAACTTCTCTATCTAATATAGCAACCGGTTCCTCTTCATAAGTCAAATTCTCATCAAGCAAAACTGAATCCCAACGGATGATGTAGTTTCCATCTCCGTGGTATCTTTTCAACATGGATACGTGGAATACAGGATGCACTCCGGACAGCCCTGGGGGCAAGGCTAATTCATAAGCCACCTCCCCTATTCGCTTAAGCACTTCAAATGGTCCAATATACCTTGGACTTAACTTACCTCTTTTACCAAACCGCATCACCCCTTTCACGGGTGAAACCTTCAACAAGACTTGTTCACCTTCCATGAACTCCAAGTCTCTAACCTTTCGGTCTGCATACTCCTTTTGTCTACTTTGCGCCGCTAGAAGCTTTTCTTGAATGCCCTTCACCTTTTCTAACGAATCCCTCAAGAGGTCAGTACCCCAAGGTCTAACCTCAAATGCATCAAACCACCCAATGGGAGATCTACACCTCCTCCCATACAATGCTTCAAATGGGGCCATATCAATACTGGAGTGATAGCTATTATTGTATGAAAACTCTGCCAAAGGTAAGAAGCTATCCCAATGGCCACCAAGCTCTATCACGCATACACGAAACATATCCTCCAACACTTGAATCGTTCGCTCAGACTGACCATCGGTCTGAGGGTGAAATGCAGTGCTAAGGTCCAACCTAGTACCCAATTCGGCAGGCAATGTTTTCCAAAACTTAGAAGTAAACTGCGTACCTCTATCTGATATGATGGACAGTGGAACCCCATGCAATCGAACGATTTCTGAGATGTAGATTTTTGCTAACTTCTCTGCATTGTAAGTCACCTTGACCGGAATGAAATGAGCAGACTTAGTTAACCTATCACAATCACCCAAATGGAGTCATACTTATCCATTGTCTTTGGAAGACCAACCACAAAGTCCATTGCGATTTCTCCTCCACTTCCATTCAGGAATGGGCATTCTCTGAAGCGTTCCTCCAGGCCTCTGGTGCTCATACTTTACTTGTTGACAGTTTGGACATTTGGCAGTACAGTCAACAATATCGCGCTTCATTCTACTCCACCAAAAGTGTTGCTTTAGGTCACGATACATCTTGGTTGCACCCGGATGTATTGAATACCTTGTACTATGAGCCTCTGTCAGAATAGTGGGGATCAAATCATCGATGCAGGGTACACATACCCTTCCCTTGATCCTCAAAACACCTTCCTCGTCGATTGTTGCTTCTTTAGCCTCTCCTTGCAACACCTTATCTCGAATCCGGATCAATTTCTCATCATCAAACTGCTTCCCCTTAATCTTGTCAAGGAAGGAGGATCTTGCCTCCACACAAGCTAACAATCCTCCCTTTTCATTTACTTCTAACCTCATGAGGTCATTAGCCAAAATCTGCACTTCTCTAGCCAATGGGCGTCTAGAAGCTTGCAAATGAGCTAGACTTCCCATGCTTCCGGCCTTTCTACTCAAGGCATCTGCCACAACGTTCGCCTTCCCCGGATGATACAAGATAGTGATATCGTAGTCCTTCATTAGTTCCATCCATCTCCTTTGTCTCAAGTTCAAATCTTTTTGAGTAAAGACATACTGTAGACTACGATGATCCGTATAGATTTCACACTTAACCCCATATAAATAATGCCTCCATTGCTTCAATGCAAACACTACCGCGGCCAATTCCAAGTCATGAGTTGGATAGTTATGTTCATGCACTTTTAATTGTCTTGAAGCATAAGCAATCACGTTCTTCTCTTGCATTAGCACTGCACCTAAACCCGTATAGGATGCATCACAATAGACAATGAAATTCTTACCTTCCACTGGAAAGGTAAGGATAGGCGCGGTAGTCAACAAAGTCTTGAGTTTCTGAAAGCTTTCCTCACACTCATCCGACCATACAAATGGAACATTTTGCTTAGTCAAGTTCGTCAGTTGGGAAGCAATAGAAGAGAATCCCTTGACAAATCGGCGGTAGTAACTAGCTAACCCCACAAAACTCCGTATTTCTGACACATTAGTGGGTCTTACCCAATTCTTCACTGTCTCAATCTTAGAAGGATCCACCATCACTCCATCCTTAGAAACTACATGCCCCAAGAAGGACACCGCATCTAGCCAAAACTCACACTTAGAGAACTTGGCATAAAGCTTTTTCTTCCTCAACATTTCCAATACAATTCTCAAATGCTCCTCATGTTCCTCCCTACTTTTAGAATATACCAATATATCATCTATAATACGATCACAAAGAGGTCAAAATACGGCTTAAATATCCCGTTCATCAAGCTCATGAACGCAGCAGGGGCATTCGTAAGACCAAAGGACATCACTACAAATTCATAATGCCCATACCTAGTCCGAAAAGCGGTCTTTGGCACATCTCTTGCCCGTATTTTCGATTGATGATAACCGGATCTCAAGTCGATCTTCGAGAAGACACAAGCACCTTGTAGTTGATCGAATAAGTCATCAATGCGAGGAAGAGGATACTTGTTCTTAATAGTTACCTTGTTCAACTGCCGGTTGTCTATGCACATCCGAAAACTCCCATCCTTCTTCTTCACAAACAAAACCGGAGCACCCCAAGGAGATGCACTTGGTCTTATGAAGCCTTTACTCAACAATTCTTGAAGTTGAGCCTTTAACTCTCTTAATTTGGCGGGAGCCATTCTATAAGGGGGTATAGAAATGGGGCGAGTGCCCGGTTCAAGATCGATACAGAAGTCAATATCCCTATCCGGTGGCATGCCAGGAAGGTCTGTAGGGAACACATCCAAAAACTCACGGACTATCGAAACTGACTCAATCGAGGGTACTTGGGTAGTGTCATCCTTGAGATGTGCCAAGAAAGCTAAACACCCTTTACCAACCATCTTCTTAGCACAAAGAAAGGAGATGATACGCACCGGATTAGAAGTGTAGTCACCCTCCCACACTAACGGATCTGTCCCAGGCTTGGCTAACGTCACCGTTTTAGCATTACAATCCAAAATCGTAAATTGCGGAGAAAGCCAAGTCATACCCAGAATTACATCAAAATCAACCATTTATAAGATAACCAAATCTACATAAGTGTTGCTCCCCACAAAGTTCACCAAACAAGACCTATATACCTTTTCAACTACCACAGACTCACCCACCGGAGTAGAAACACGAATAGGCATGTCAAGTAATTCACAATGCAAATTTAGACCATTAGCAAATGATGAAGATACATATGAAAACGTGGAGCCAGGGTCAAATAATACAGATGCCATGCAATCACAAACCAAAAGATTACCTGTGATAACAGCTTCAGACGCCTCCGCTTCAGACCTCCCAGGGAAAGCGTAACAATGGGCCCCATTATTTGTCTGTCCGTTGCCCCTACCATGTTGCGTAGTAGTGGCTCCAGTTTGCCCTTCACCTCGGCCGTTTTGGTGACCACCATTACCTCGACCACCACGTCCTCTAGAAAAACGGCCTCTACCATGACCACCCGTACCTCTAGCTAGTGGGGTTCTGTAACTCTGGTTTGGACAATACCTCTTAATGTGTCCAATCTCTCCACATCCATAACATTCTCTGGGTTCACGCATCGGCCTCTCAGAGAAGTGTTGACCGTTCTGAGGTGGACCCCCAACTACAGTCTGTAGTGAAGACTGAATTGGTCGAACTGAGTGACCTCCGGAGCTCTGTCCTCTAGAGTAAGAACCACTAAACTCACCTGCCCTTCGAAACCTTTTTGATGTCGATGTCGTGGTGAAGTCATCTGGCTTCACTCCTTCCACTTCTATCACAAAGTCTACCACCTCTTGGAAGGATGTTGCCGTAGCCGCTACCTGTAAGGCTGAAATCCGCAATTCTGACCTCAACCCCTTCACAAAACGGTGGATCCGTTCTTGTGGACTGAAACAAAGTTGGGTGGCAAACCTGGATAATGCACGGAATTTGGCCTCATATGCGTTAACCGTCATCCTACCTTGCTCGAGACTCAAGAACTCATCCCTTTTTCTGTCTCTCAAAGTCCTTGGGATATACTTCTCCATAAACAGGTTAGAGAATGATTCCCAAGTCATAGGTGGTGCCTCTGTTGGTTGACACTAAACATGTGACCGCCACCACATTTTGGCGTTCCCTTGAAACTGATAGCTCACGAACTCAACGCCAAAACGTTCTACTATTCCCATCTTGTGTAGTAGCTCATGACAATCAACCAGAAAGTCGTAGGCATCCTCTGATTCTGCGCCCTTAAAGACTGGAGGTTTCAATTTCAAGAACTTACTGAAAAGTTCATGCTGATCATTTGTCATAATAGGCCCAGTAGTCAGACGTGGAAATGTGCCTATTCCCAATGTTGCATCCATGCGGGGAGCCATAGTAGCCGCATGTCGTATCTTTGAAACCGGAGGTGTTGGTGTAGAAACCACTGGAGGTGCCTGACCCTGATCGGATACCCCGCTAAGATAAGCAAGTACCAGGTTGATCATCTCTGGGGTAGGTTGGGGTGGCATTTCCTCATTTTTCACTCGTTCAGTCTCCCCTTCCTCACCCTCTCTTATCACCTCCTCGGTCGGTGGAGGAGTCACCGCCCTAGTATCAGATGGGCTAGGGGCTCGTCCTCTTCCTCTAGAGGACGTCCTCCCACGACCTCTCCCACGGCCTCTTGCCGCTGCTCTTCCTCGAGCTACAGCCCCAGTGGCTGGCTCAGTCGTTTCTTGTCTTTCCGTTGTTGCTGCTGGTGCGGTCGTTGCTCTAGTTCTAACCATCTGCGAAATAGAATGAAGATGGTCAGATACCAATATGTATCACCTAGATACAAATTGGACTCAAGTAGTAGCACGAAAGAAGAATGAATGAATGGAATTTTCCTTAAGTCTTATAGCCTCTCAAAGAAAAGTAAAGGCGTCCCCCTACCGTTCCTTAAGACTCTACTAGACTCGTTCTTGTGTGATGAGACCAATGAACCTAATGCTCTGATACCAAGTTTGTCACGACCCAAAACCGAGCCGCGACTGGCACCCACATCCACCCTCCTATGTGAGCGAACCAACCAATCGAAACCTTAACATTCAATTTATATCAACAGAAAATAGTGCGGAAGACTTAACTAATTAATAAAATCAATTCAAAACAATTATTATTATCCCCAAAATCTGGAAGTCATCATCACAAGAACATCTATCTCAAATAACTAAACTAGGAATGTCTAAGAACAAAAATAACTAAAAAGCTAGTCCATGCCGGAAGTTCAAGGCATCAAGACTTGAAGAAGAAGACCCAGTCCAAGCTAGACGCATTAGCTCACCCTGAATTTCCGATGAAGTGAAGACTGGCTAGATCTACTGTTGAGTTGAAGTTGATGGAAGGTTTGCTGCATTATACAAATAACAATGAAGAAATTATAAAAGTAGGGGGTCAGTACAACCACAAGTACTGAGTAGATATCATCGGCTAACTCAAAATAGGGAATAGTATATATCAATAATAATGTAAATCAACTACAATACTCAACATGTAGCAATAACAATATTAATTCATCAATGAATACAACCGATTTCACACATGAGGACTCAAGCCTCAATACCATTCTCATTTGGGAATTAAGTTCATTAGATTGAGTATATTCATTATCTTTCAAGATTCATTATCTTTCTTCCTCTTGTGTCGGTACGTGACACTCCGCTCCTCTAATTCTATCCTGGTGCCGGAACGTGGCACTCCGATCCTCATATACTATCCTGGTGTCGGAACGTGACACTCCGATCCTCATATTCATTCTATCCTACTACCGGAACGTGGCACCCGATCCATATTCTACCCTGGTGTCGGAACGTGACACTCCGATCCTCATATTCATTATATCCTGGTACCGGAACGTGGCACCCGATCCCCATATTCATTCTATCCTTGTACCGGAACGTGGCACCCGATCCATATTCTATCCTGGTGTCGGAATGTGACACTCCGATCCTCATATTCATTCTATCCTGGTACCGGAACGTGGCACCCGATCCCCTAATTCATCAAGCCTTCTTTTACACTAAGGCATCATCATTCTCATTATATAATTTATCAAGCCTTCTTTCATATTAAGGCATCATCAATCTTATTATATAATATATCAAGCCTTCTTTTATACTAAGGCATCATCATTAACAAGTGAATTAGGGTTCTTTCAAGATTTGGGATTCAATAGCTTCATCATTCTTTGTTAATTCATCACAATTTCATAATCATAATCATGCAAGCATACAATTTAAGCATATAGAAGGGTTTACAATGCTATCAATACATATTATTCACTATTAAGAGTTCACTACGAATATTGTAAGATAACCATAACCTACCTCCACCGAAGAATTGGAATCAACAAGCAATTTCCCAAGTTTTGATATTCCCTATGCCTCTTGATCGATCGATTTCTCTCCCTCTTTGTTCTTTCTGTTTTGTTTTATTTCAAGCCCTCTTTCTTTTACCCTAGTTAACATATAATTAAGTGTGAAAGAGGACAATAAAACCCACTAATTAACTTAAGGTTACCTCTTTTAACCCCCAAGTAATTAGACTTATTAATATTAACCCTCTAACTTTATAATTAAGGAGAGAATAATCCAAAATGACCCTTAAAACGTGTAGAGAAATCCTATTCTGCCTGGGATTTGCGCAACCTGTGACGGCCTGTCGTGCCTGCGACGGTCCGTCATGCAGGTCGTCGTAGCCCCACAGGACTTACGTGGACTGTGACGGCCCGTCACCCCTGTGACGGTCCGTCCTGCACCTCCGTCATGACGGTCAGAGACTCGTTTCTTGTCCCAATTTCTCAAAAGTTGAAGTGTTTTGCAACGGGAACTCACGACTGTTCGTCGTGGATGTGACGGCACGTCCTGCAGGTCCGTCACAATTTACAGAGAGTCGATTTTCAGTACCAATTTCAGAATTTCTAAGTATGCTGAAACGATACACCCTCGACGGGCCGTCGTGCCTGTTACGGTCCGTCGCAGTGCCCGTAAATCTTAGCCAGTTTTTCCAGAAATGAAATCTGCTGCTCAAAACGACTAAGCAGGTCGTTACATAACATTATAGAATTCCCATTTCAATTTTAAAGAATGTTTTTGTTAGCCAATTTATCGACATAAGCCAAACATTCACTCAAATTATGATTTCACAGAGATGTTTTTAGCAAACCTTATAACATAACTTTAGGCATAATGTTTTTTTAACATATTGGACAATATCATATTACAATTTTATCAATATATCATCTTTATAACGTCATATTAACAGAAAGTATGCACAACAAACTGTAACATCTTCATAAATAACATTTTCGAACATATCTTTAAGATATTATCATTCTTTTAATTCAGATAATAACACTTAGTATCAAACAAGTCTATTTAATAGACTCATTCAATCAATATTTAATACAAAAGAAGACACATAATATCATCCATCACCATATACAAACTACATGATTTCTAACCTATTCAACGTTGAAATCATAACAAGGATAGTAATAAAAGGAGTTCGACTAGAATGATGGGAAACAACCCTAGTTTTCAATATCTTTGAGTCATTTGAAAGAAAGTTCCCTTGGAGAAAGAAGTTCATGAGATAAACCCATACCTTATGTAGAACTTAATCTACAAAAACCACCTTGAATAAAACTTTGAATAAAACTTGAAATCGCCCTACAGAAATCGATAAATTTTATGCCTTTTTCATTTGTTAGTTGCTTACTGTTTTTACGTCGCCTTTTCTTTGAGTTTGAATTTTATTTTAAGGTTTAATAACTGATCTTTAATTATACAACTTAGGGTTAATAAGTTAACTTAGTAAACTAATTACCAAAATGCCCCTCCTTTGTTTACTAACGATAAAAGAACATAACACGTAGTCAAATTTGGAAATTGGTGTTGACAACATTTCGGTCAAAATTTTGACTTTAAATTAGTTACTTAAATCCTTAATTTAATTAATTTAGGGTCATAGGGTAAGTACAAAAGTACCCCTAAGTCATTGGCCCGTTGATGAAGCTTTGACGCTCCAAGCAAAAGATTTATTTAGTCAAGTCTCCTCCATAAATTTTGTGGGCTTTTCATCATAGTTAGGTATGGTTCATCATCCATGAAGTTTCATTCTTCAAGTAGTAAATTCCAATGATTTAAAAAGATGATGAAAAACATGAATAGTCCAATTTTGAAATCTATCTATGTATTCTTGCATTAAAGGTTTTGAAACATTGTATTATGATTAAATTTATGTTAATTTGATGATTTTAACCTAAAAACTCTATGAACCCATACAAACCATGCACATCTAGTTTTGAAAACTTTATGGGTGAATTGATTATGTGTTAATGCTATTGTACTTTTATGTAGTTTTATTAGAGCTATTGAATTTTGATAGAATCGTTCTACAATTTTTAGTATGCTACCCTAAATTCATAAATCTATGTTGAGTTATATTTTATTGCTTGTCTATTGTAAGTATTGAATTGAATTGGTGATCATGGTCATGGGTAAGGGCCTTTGATTATTGTGTTTGATGAATTTGCTAAGGATAGAAGTTGAGAGGTTGGATTCATGGTATGTTAATCTAACTTTCTCAAAATTGTGTAGTATAGGCTTTATTAGTAATGATGCTTGGTGTGCTCTACTTATGTGGCGGTGCTATGTGTTTTAATTGTCAATTATGTGGTCTCGAAAGCGTTACTTTATGAACTACGATGATCATGGACTTGTCGCCATTACTTGATAAATTATGATTAATTTTTGTTGTGATTTATGTTAACTATTATCAAATCTAACTACTTATGAGTAATGAGAAAGTATGTGTTTCTTCTATTAACATTAGTTTATCGTGTTAGACTATGACTATGTCCTTATGTCTATAGTCTTAGGGTTGATGTGGTATTCTTCCTTATTGGCTGTGTGAATTTTATAATGGTTAAACTGATGAAACTATAGTAGTGAATAGGGTGAACTAAACATGATTTTTGCTATGCCTATGTGCTTCTAGAATGATGTGCTATATGTGAAGTTTGTATGTGTCTTGTTTTGGTACACTTGTGTCCCTTATTAGATACATGCATAATGTGAAGATAAATAATTATCTTAGTATGCTAGAGCTTCTTAGTCATGTACATGTTATAGTCATGATACCATGAACATTGTTAAGAATGTCATTTATGTGTAACTTTCAACCTTGTTGGAAGGTTATGATAGTATTGAAGTCGAAAGTCGTAATGGTATAATTCTTATGTGAATGGTAGGCTCAGGGTTGATTGGCTGTAACGGCATGAAATCATCCTTAGAAGGGTCATTGATCTATCCTCTTGAACATTGTAGGTAGCCTTAGTAGACTCTTTTTAGTAAGGTGAAATGTGATAAGGTTATGGACTAGATATAGAACCTCTTCATGTGATATTTCATGTAAATTACTCTATGAGAACAGATAGCACCGAGTGAGTATGGTTTGTAAAGTATCTCTACTTCAGAATAAGGCTGCAATACAAAGAAACCCTTCATACTCCTTAACCTTTCTCTTACATGGGATGTGTCCAAGTATTAACATTTGCAAGTAGAACCCCCTTTATCGGACTAGGGTTGACTCTGAATTCCATGCATGGTTACCATGGTCTATGTTGGTTATTGCCTATTCTCTTGATGTAGACATGCTAGGGTCGAAACAATACTATGAAATTTAGGTTGTGCAATGTGACGCTATCTAGACATTGCACGACTAGTGTTTGAAGATATTAGTATGCGAGTGCCCTAGGTCTTCTCAAAGACCATTACTTTCAATTACTTATGTGATGAATATCTCTTAATGAACTCTATTGAAAATAAGGGCTTAAGTTCGAAAGTATGTTAATGAATAAGTACTTACCATGAATAGTTAAGGGTTATATAGTTAAGGTGTAAAGGGGGCATAATAATGGTCACTTCATGTCTTACTTAGGTAAGTCTTACTAATGACTCTAGATAAGGAAAAAAGCTTTAATGAGTAAACATTATCTAAACTTAGGTAGTCTTAAGGATTATTTAGGTAAGCTTGGAAAGGGTGTATGGGTGGTCTCTTCTTACATTAATAAAATCTTTTAATAACCTTTGGAAAGAGAATTTAATATATGTATATGCTATTGTATGATGTGAGAATGATCTTAGTTTAGGTAGTCTAAAGGATCTCCTAGGTTGTGTGAAGGGAATGTGTGAGTGGTCGCTTCATAACTCACTTAAGTGAGACATAGAATCACCTTTGGTAGTAGAATATTATGTCTAAATGTTTTGATGTAAGCTTGATGCTATTTGTGATTTTTAGTACTTTAATGTGGTTCTTATACTTTTGATATATTGTTTTAATTAAAAAGAGAATATTTGTCATAAATGTTCATTTCTCATGATTTTATGTATTACGCCGTACTTAGTACAAGTGTTTGTACTAATTCCATACATTTTGGTATATGGAAAAGTGTAGGTGGAAGGGGAGAAGCATCTCGAAGGAAAGCTTGGAATCTAGTTATCCTTCAAATAATGTTGAAGTGTGTCCTCACATGACTCGAGGGCATAATTGTCTTTAGATGTCTTCTATTTCAAAAAAAATTAATAGACTGTGTATTTTTATATTCGTATTATATGGGCCATGTCCCAAGTATTGTTGAGTCTAAGATTGGCATATGTTGCGATTTAGTGTTCTCTATGATTTTTAATATGAAAGATGTTTTAAGATATTTTATTTGAAAAGTTTTAATTCCACACTACTTTTCATACATGTATACAATGAATGATGTCAAAGAGCTTGTACAAGACCTCTGAGAAGTCAGGTACACCATGACAACATTGTGAATGCCCAAAGTACAAGAGGGAGTTGTGACATAACCATAACCCTAACTCTAAAATTAACACTAAACCACTAACCCAAAAGCCCAAGAACAAAGTACTATAACCCAAACATTACTCTAATCCATAGATTATAAACAAAAAATGCTAAACCCCCAAACCTAAAACTTAAAAAAAAACCTAACCCTATAAGTAACACGAACCCTAACCCTAACACTATCTTTAACCCTAACCTAAACCCTAAACTGAAATCCCAAATTATCAAAACCCTAAAATCAAACACTAAACGATAGAAATTAAAACTCAAATCCTTAGCCCTAAACCTTAAAACCTAAAAAACAACGTAAACCCTAGCCCTAACCCTAACATTAAAGCTAACCCTTACCCTACCACAAACCTTAAAACCAAGCCCAAAATACCAAAACCCAAATGTTAAACACTAAAAAATTGATATTAAAACTCAAACCCAAAACCCTAAACCCAAAAACAATTAAAAAAAAAAAACAAAAACAGTAATCCTAATTCTAACCCTAAACCCTTAACCGAAAAACCCCAATCCCGTAATACAAAACTCAAAAATTAAATACGGAAGCATAGATTTTAAACCTCAAATGCTAAAACCTAAATAACAAACCTACACTCTAACCCTAATCCGAATCCTAATCGTAATGCTAACCCCAGACCCTATGTCCGAAAAAACCCCAAAATCAAAAATAGAAAAACTAAAATATTAAACACTAAACCATAGATTTTAAACTTCAAATCCTAAACCACGAACCCTAAAACCTAAAAAAACACATAAACCCTAACACTAACCTTAACCCAAACCCTAACCCAAATCCTAACCCTAACCCTAACCCTAAACCATTAACCCGAAAACCCAAGACCAAAATACCAAAACCATAAAATTAAACACTAGACCTTAGATTTTAAACTAAAAATCCTAAACCGTAAAAAATAATAACAAAAAAAAAGGAAACCCTAAAACTAACCCTATCCATAACACGAACCGTAACAATAACTATATCTTTAAACTTAAACCTTAACCCTAAATACAAAGCTCTGAATACAAAAACCCTAACATTAATCACTAAATCATAGATATTACAACTCAATGCATTAACCTCAAGCCCTACACCTACCATAAACCCTAACCCTAACATTAACCATCTAACCCCACAATAGATCCTAAACCCCAAGCCAAAAATAACAACACCCAAACATTAAACACTAAACCACTAATATTAAATCTCATATACAAAAACCTAAACCTTAAAAACCTAAAAAATCCAAAACCCTAACCCTATGAAATAAACAAAAAACCCTAAGCTCAAACACAAAAATAGAAACATTAAATACAAAACAATAGATTTTAAACCTCAAATGCTAAACCCTTAACCATAAAACAAAAAAAACATACACCCAAACCCTTATCCTAACCCTAACCCTAGTCTTAAACTTAAACCCTAAACCCTAAGTCCAAAAAAAAGTCCAACCAAAACCCTAAGGTAGAAATACAGAAACCCCACCAACAAACACTAAACCATTGATTTGAAACCTCAAACCCTGAAAACTAAAAAAACATAAACCCTAACACTAACCTTACCCCTAATGTCAACCTTAACCTTAACCTTAAACCATTAAATGACAACCTAAAGCCCAAAATTCTAAAATCAAAACATTAAACACTAAACCACAAATTTTAAACCAAAAATTCTAAAGTTCAAAACCTAAAATAAAAAAAATTAAACCGTAAACTTAATCCTATGCCTAACACGAACCCTCACCCTAACCCTATCCATAAACCTTAATGTAACCGTAATATTAAACTTAAAATCTTAAACCCAAAACCCAAAAACCTTTAAAAAAAAATCAAAGCTAACTCTAACCCTAACCCTAAACCATAATAATGAAAACCTAAGCCAAAAATACCAAAAAAAAAAGCCAAATTAGTTCTCTCACAACTTATCCCTCTAAAACAAACACTCTCTAATGTTACAATTCATAGGAGTTACTAACGAATAGTAATGGCTAGCTCAGAAGCGTCACTCATGGTTCGTGAGAAGCAAGCGGTGAATCTGCGACTACCGGACTAGCCCCAGAAGGGGCACTTGGAGGAAAGGAACCCATCTCTAGTTAATACCCCATCTAATTCATCGAATAAATCTAGGAAATTCAAAACTCATGGCAAGAAGAACAGTGAATATTCTCGGAGAGAAGAAGATGCGAACAACAAAATTATTCTTTCAGATTGAATCAGGTGTCATCAGGAATCTAGACGATTAATGCTACATCATAATCTATTGTTGAGAAACAATGAAGAATTAATCGGAAAAAATAAAAGTGAGAAGTCTGGGATCATCGCGGTTGAGGCTCATAAAGGTAAAATACTAAATCGATGAACTTCCCAGTGAAATCGATAAGAAATAATTACTGGGGTTGATTCACAAGAGGAAGATGTTCACCTTACAACAATATCAAGTGAAATATCAAAATGGAAAGTTCAGTAAGTGCCTTATTCATGTTCAATTCTAAAGTTGCAGATGTACGATGACAAGACTATCAAAGAACTCTCAACGACCAAGCAAGAGAGGTAAATCAACCACGTAATTGTACTTATTATAAACTTAATCACAATTATATTAGTAAGGAAGTTAACAATGGCCATAAGCATTCAAAATCCATGGGAAAGTCAGCTGGTAGGAGTAGAATACGAGAAGAAGGGGACGGCAACATAAAAAAAGAATACCAATAGGAAAGAAACAACTACGAAAAAGCCAATACTAATGCAGTCTTGGACGGTAATATTAGTTGTGCCCGTATGGGCAAATGACTAAGAGTGATAAGAAACAATGGGATCAAAACAGGAACATTGAGGAAATGAATCATGATCTAAACCAGCAGTATGATCAACAGGATAGCAGTAGGCAAAATCAATATTATAGAGGGTTTCCTAAAATTTCTAGCAATTTTTAAAGAAGAGGTAATAATGTTCAAAATGCCAACCAAAATGTTCCTAACCCCATTATTTGCTCTTTCACTAGCAGTAAGAATATCCCTGTTACAAAATAGGATCAGGTTCAGGAACCTGCTCCTTATACTGTTATTGAAACTCAGGCTGCTAGATTGAGGCACATAACAATGCAAAACATGTGTTTATTGCCTTAAGGAATTAGTTGGACTACAACACTGTATGGAATCAACAAAGGATGACCATTGAAGGAAAATTGATGAGAATACAAGCATGGAGAACTTTCTTTAAACCTGAGGAACAGACTCCTATTGCACTAGTATAAATATTTCTACCTCGATCACCATGGCACTGCTACAAGAAACATTTCCTTACTCCATTATTCGAATTTGTTTGTAAAGTTCTTTACCTTGATACTGCTTCTATCAAGAGGTCTAGGGCGGGAACGGGCAAAGTTAAAATGCAAATAGATTTGACTAAGCCAAGACCTAGACATGTTTGGATAGGGTTATACCTTGAAGATAATACCATTGGATTCTGGCGACCAGTGGAATATGAGAATGTTCCCACATTTTGTGAATATTGTAAGCATCAGGTGCATGATATTGATGAAGGTAAATCTAAATTGAGGGATGAAGAGTACAGACAAAGGAAAAAAGAAGAAAAGGAGAACAAGAAAAAATACAAAGACTCCAACAAAGCAAGGAAACATGAAGATAGACAAAATAAAAGCAAATAAAATAAAGAGCAAAAAAACAAGGTATAGATAATAATAGGCAAAGTCAAGAAGAGAAGCAAAAGAAGGAGGAATGGAAAACTAAAAAATGGAAAAATACAAGATAACAAGAGCAAACAACCTCAAAGTCTAAATAGAGAACTACTGCCTTAAACATGATTACAAAGGAAGATCACCAAGAAGGTATAAACACTAATTCTCATCATTAATCATTTATTAATCTGGAAATGCAGGAGGATCAAAATGCATCAGAAGGAGATAAAGGGAACAAATATCAAAGAATAGGAGATGCACCAAAAAAGGAAAGAAAAGAAAACACTGCAACAACACAGGAAACGAACAAAAGTCAGGGATTACAAATCTTGCAGCAGATAAGAAAAAGGGAAAAGCAACAAAAGCAAAATCAACAAAAGGAAGGGACATATAACAATCCATGTATGGTATCTGAGTACCTTACTAACACGAACCAGATAATTTTGTTAAACGGTTGGTTGTAGCTGTTGGAGGTAAGGAACGGGATGTCAGGAAAACACTACTAACATGTAGTAAGGGGTAACCATAGTGGGGAACATACCTCATTATAGGCAAGTGGAGGATTATATAGATCAAAATTCTTACTATAGAGATCATAATAGTAGGAAAAAGCAATAAAAGGAGAATGTAAAAAATAGACAGGAAAAGGAGAAACACAGGGATAATAGACTCACAATCCATAAGAAAGTGGACGCAAAAATCATGAAGGCTCAAAATAAAGAAAACAAGGAAAAGGAAAAGGAGAGCAGTAATAACAAAGATATTGTTGAAAATACCTTTAGAATTAAAAAAAATCCTAGCAAGCAGAAAAGGGATGCAACTAAGAGAAAAATCAATAAGCAACAAAAGGAAAACAAGGAAAACCATCAAGAAAAGAGTGTGAACTCATGTAAGGAGTTGGGGGTTAAATGCAAACAGCAAGGTAAGATCAATAACCCAGATAAAACAAGAATTTAACCCCCCCCCCTCCTGGAATTTAACCCCTACCCTTTCTAGAGAACCACCTGATAAAGATTATGACAAATGCCAAGTCAATACGGACCCTCTAATTGGTGATATGAAGTTATCAATTTACAGGATGAGGTTGAAAGAAATGATCAATATGGGCATGAAATTAATGATGATGATGAGACTATTGATGCTCTTATAAGAACATTTAGCCCTTGAAATGACAAGGATTTGGAGGAGGAATTTCAACAAGTGACACAACAACAAGGTTTATCCCCAAGATGATTGAAACATGAAAAGTTTCATTTACAAAAACAAGACATTAAAATTGTCACTGTATGAAGACCAAGTACAATTTTTTTCTCCTGTAGAGTTTCCCAATGATTAGTAAATTGTTTTTAATGAGAGAGGTATCAGCACTAGGGAGTCATGGAAAGATTTAAAATTTTCAAAAAAATGTATCACCTTGCCATTATTGTTATTCTTGAAACTTTTGCAGATAGTAGTAGTTTCATGATCTTTAAAAATCCGCTAGCCATGGATAATTCTATAGCCAATTGTAATGGTAAAATCTGGTTGTTTTGGAATGGGGATAAAGACTATGTGGTGAAGGATCAGGCTGATCAGCAAATCACCTGTAATTTCAGCCACAGTCAGCTTCAAAAGCATTTCACCACGAACTTTTTCTTTGCCAAATGTAAAGAGCATATGAGAAGACCTCTTTGGGATAAAATGCTCTTTCAGACTGATGTTTAGGACAGACCCTGGTACTCAATGGGTGACTATGATGTTATAACCTCCACCAGGGAAAAATTAAAAAGAATCCCTTAAAATATAACGAAAAGCCTTGATTTCGTTTCCATAATAGAAGCGTGGGGCCTGATTGACATGGGCTTCAGTGGTCAAAAATAAAGTTAGTCCAATAGTAGGGGCACTAATCAGAGGATCTGAAAAAGGATTGGCAGAGGGTTGATTAATTATAATTTGTTAGAAACTATGCCTCAAATTACTATCACCCACCTTCCTTCCACTTGTTCTTACTATTGTCCTTTGTTGTTGGAGATCACAAACAATGAAGGAAGTCATACCAAATATTTTAAATTCTTTAACTGTTGGGTGGACAACCCTAACTTTTTTGGAATTGTGAAAGCTGGTTGGGATAGGGAGGTAAATGGAAATAGTATGTGGAGATTTAACCAGAAGATCAAAAGGATCTTAATACTCTAAGTAAATGGTCCAAAAGAAGGGATTTGGGCTCATTTTCAAGATAGTTACAGAGAGGTTGAGGAGAAGTTGATTCAGTCAATAATATTACCAACACAAAGACTCTACATTAAATTAATGCCAAATACATTAGATATCTCAAGTTGGAGGGTACTATTATGAAACATAAATCTCAGCTCCATTTTTCAAAGACGGGGATAGTAACTCCAAATTATTTCATTGCGTGATAAGGGAAAAAATGAGAAGGCTTTTCATTCAAAAGATCCTTGAAAATGAGGTATGGATTCAAGGAGATTAAAACATAGGTAAGGTTGCATGTGAATACTTTCAGGAATTGTGTATAGGGGAGAGTGAAGGTATCAATGAGACAAATCTAGAATCCATACATAGAATGGTTACTCAAGAACATAATGAAAGACTTACTTCTAAACCTACTATGAATGAACTTCAAGAAGTGGTCTTCTCTATGAATCCCAACTCTGCAGCAGGGCCTGATGGTTGGGACATTATCAATCATGAGTCGATGGAATTGGTATTAGGTTTTTTCAGTGGCCATGATATCCCCAAGTATTTTTCCCATTCTTGTATAGTTCTTCTAACCAAAGTGAATTATACCGACAAATTTAAAGAGTTCGGGCCTATTAGTCTGAGCAACTTAATTAGAAAAACATTTCCAAATATTGAGTTTAAGATTGAGGCCTATTCTGCCAAGCTTGATCTCTCTCAACCTATCTGGTTTTGTGAAAGGGTAGAAGTATAACTGAAAACATCATGTTGGCTCAGGAAATCACCCATCAGATTAAAAATCCTAACGTAGCAATGTCATTATCAAACTTGACATGGATAAGGCCTATGAAAGAGTCTCATGGGCTTACATTTGCTTGGTCTTAAGGAAGATTGGTTTTGAGTAAACATTCATTGATATGGTGTGGAGAACCATGACTAATAATTGGTACTCTATATTAATTAATGGAAGAAGATTTGGTTTTTTCCAATCATATAGGGGCGTCAAGAAATGAGACCCCGTCTCCCCTGCCTTATTTATCTAACGTACTCAGACGATTTCATGATCCTTAAATGATCTGCAGAATCATCATGAATATCATGGATTTGTCATGGAATGAAGGGCCCCCAAAGTGAATCATTTGAGTTTTGCAGATGACTCAATCCTGTTAACTTCAGGAAGAGCTATGTCACTTAAACTCATCATGCAGACTCAAAGAACCGATGAACATACTTTTGGCCAGTTGATTTATAGTGACAAAATTTAATATATTGTTCATCAAAATTTTTTTAACACCACAAAAGAGAGAATTAGAAGGATCACTGGGTTTAAACAAAAGCAAGGGATTACCAATTACCTGGGACGTACACTCTTTGTGGGTAGTCCTTTGTTTTCCTATTTTTCGGACATTATTTCTAAAGTTATTCCTAGGATTAAAGGGTGGCAGACCAAGCAATTAAACTATGGTGGAAGAGTTTTGTTGATTAAACATGTTATTCAAGCCTTACCCATTCTTTTAATCTTAGGTGACACCCCCCCTGCTACTGTAATTAAGAAAATACAAATGCTGATGGGAGACTTCTTCCTTGGCTGGAAGACTGATAAAAAGAAGTATCATTGGGCTTACTGGAGACACCTTATATATCCTATTAATGAAAGAGGGATGGTAATGAAAAATCAGAAATATGTGTGCTTAGATTTCCAATATAAACAGTGGTGGAACATTATAGTTAAGAACACATTGTGCGGACAACTCATCAAGGACAAATACTGCCAAAGATCAAATCCTAACTGCAAGAAATGGGACTCTGTGGATTCACTAAATTCGAAACATATGATTCATAATAGGAGTAAGGTGGAGAAACACATTTATTGGAAGTTGAACTAAGGGAATTGTTCTTTTTGGTAGGTCAATTGGACTGGGGATTGCTCAATTGTTTAAAACCAGCCACATGATTGACACCAGGAAAGTAGCTAATTTTTGTGTAAAAGTCCAGTATAATTATCAAATACTGGTTCAACAGGCACCCCCTAGCTAATTGACCACTATCCTAGCAATTTCAATTCCTCAGCATCAATCTTCTAACACCGCTTATTGGAAAATTAATCCCAATGGAATGTTCAAATTTTGTTTAGCTTTGAATGAAATCAGGGAGAAAATATCCAAGGATCAAGTTAGGGCTCACATTTGGCACATAAATACACCATTAAAGCCTCATCCTTCTTTGGAGAGCTTTAAATTGAAAGATTCCTACTAATGAGAGATTAACTAAATTTGGTTTTGAACCTTCTAACTATTTTTGTTGCAGGAACAGGACAAGGTTGATACCATCAACCATATCTTTAATAATGGAGATCTTGCTAGGGATGTGTAGAGATGATTTGCAAAAGGAGCAGGGGTAGAAATTGATCACAACTCACTGAGGCAACTTGTAACTCAATGGTGGTCAATGAAGCACAACAATTAAGCTCATAAAATCATCCTCCAGGCCTTCCCAATACTTATTTCCTGCAATTTATGGAAACATAGATGTGCTTGTAATTATTGAAGCAAAACCCCTTAATAGAACCAGGGTAAGGTATGCAATTTATAGTGATAATTATAAACCTATAAAATATGTTTTTCCTAAGGTTATATGGCCCTAATTGGAGTGGAATACTCAATTAGAAGAAAAATGTATCCATGTGACAAAGGTAAAGAAGATAGCCTTGAAAAGACCACCGGATCAATGGATCAAAGTTAACACAGATGGAAGTGCAATTGAGAATCTAGGCAAGATAGGGGCAGGAGGTATACTAAAAGATCATGAAGGAAAGCTCATATTAGAATTTACCTCACCCCTAGGAAGTGGTACCAACAATAAAGCAGAAACAGGAGGAGCTATCTTTGGTATGTCTTGGGATTTGGAACTAGGATACAAGAAGATCATATTGGGAATGGATTCAATGCTAGCAGTCAACTCGATACTCCAAAGAAACTAATCCTTAGTGGAGCATATTTGATCAACTAGACATATTGAAGGGTCTCATAGATCAAATACATGAATTCAAATGTACTCATGTTTACTGGGAAGCTAATTGGGTGGCTGATGAATTGTCCAGAAATAGCCACAAAAGTTCATGTCCGAAAATTACTACACTAATCAAGAGTTACCTAAGGAGGCAAAGGCCTATTTTCATTTGGACTTACTGGAGATTCAAAGCTTCATAAGGAAGAAAACTATGAAGAACAAAGAACCTCCTTAAGTATTCTAGTAATTATTCAACTAAGCTTTACCTCAAAATATAGCTTCTTTGAATAGTTTAAGTTAGATTGTTTAACGTTTTGAGATGTAAAGGGAGAGTCTCCCTAACTTATATTTCGTAGATTCTATGCTTTGAAAGAAGTCCTCTCTTCTAGGTATATAGGAGCTTTGGATTAATCTTATTGTGAAGTAAGGGTAAGATTTCTTTAGGAAATTGAACCCAAGCGACCATTAGAGTAGAGGTAAGGATTATGTACATCTCTTTGTACATTTTTTTGGTGAAATGGTAAGGCCTGGGGGTGATTATTATCCTCTAATCCCTCTAAGAAAATTTTTTAAAAAATCCCAAAATACCAAAACTAAAATATTAAATGCTAAACCATAGATTTTAAACCTCAAATGCTAAACCCTGAACCATAAAACCAAAAAAACCCTACACCTTAACCCTAATCCTGACCTTAAACATTACCCTAAATCCTAAAACCTAAACTATAAGTCCTGAAAAAACCTAAATCTAAAATACGGAAACCCAAATAGTAAACATTAAACCTTTGATTTTGAACCTCAAATCCTAAACAACTAACCCTAAAAACTAAAAAAACAGAAAACCTAACCCTAACATTAACCTAATCATAACCCAAATCATTTACTCGAAACACCAATACAATCATACTAAATCCCAAACATTAAACACTAAATCATCGATCCTAAACATATTTCATGTAGGCTTAGATGTTGATGCATTATTGTTCCTACTTGACTATACGAGTCTATGATGGATATATTGATGATGATATTGTAGTGTATGAGATGATATAAAAATGATAATGCTTATTCCTAAGTGACTTAAAGAATGACATTTCCTATGTGTTAAACTGAAGTATTTTGTGTCTCGTCTTGGTTGACTTGTGTCCCTTACTTGATGCATGTATGAATGTTAATATGAGATATCTTTACTTAGGATGCTTAATACTCTTTGTCTTGTATGTATGAATTACATGAAACCTTAAATAATGTTAAAGGGTCCTTTATGTGAAACCTTGAAACTACTGGTAAGGTTATGAATGTTGAAGTAGAAAGTCTTAATGTTATCTTTCAAGTAAAGGAATGATACACTTAAGGTTGATTGGCTGGAACGACATCATTTCAATCCTTAGGAAAAAATTTATGAGCTTCTTGTGGACATTGTAAGGTAGCTCTAGTGAACTTCATTAGTAGAGTAAATGTGATTAGGTTATGAACTTTATATGGAACCCATTTTATAAACCTTTAATGTAAATTACTATAAGAGAACAAAGGCTAGCACCAAGTGAGTATGGTAAGGGAAGTAGTTCTAGTTAAAGGATGAGACTAGAATACAAAGCACGCCCTTCATATTCCTTAATCATTTGCCTCTATGGCATGTGTCCAACTTCTACCATTTCCAAGTACAACACTCTCATTGGAGTAGGTTTGAAATCAGGATTCCATGTCTTGCTATCATGGTCTATGTCGGTTATTCTCTATTCTCATCATATGTGATATGTACTAGCATTAGAGAGGTTCTATGGAGTATAGGTAGTGGTATGGGATGCAATCAAGATATTGCACTATAGGCTTTGAAGGTGTTAGTTGGAGTTCCTAGATCTTGTCCAAGATCATTACATGAATGTCTTTATGTGATGAATGAGTTTGAAATGAACTAATTAATCTAATAACTTAAGTTAAGAAAGTATGTTAAATGAATAAGTACTTATCTCGAAAAGTTAAGGGTTATCTAGTTAAGGTGTGAAAGGGGAATAGGAATTGTCACTACTTATCATACCTAGATAATCCTTAAGAACGAATCTAGATAGGGAAGAAGGTTGATTGTGTAGACATGATCCAAACATAGGTATTCATTAGGATTACTTAGATAATATTGAAGAGGTCAGTCATGAACATTATCTTTTTGATGTACTAAATATGTCTTTTGATAGCTTTTGGTAGGAGAATGTCATATTATTTATGTGTTGATGTATGAAGAGAGAATGATTCTATGTTAGGTAGTCTATAGGATATCTTAAGTGTGTGTGTAAGGTATTTTATGGGTGATAACTTCACAAATCACTTAAGTAGGAGGATCTCATGTTCATGCGATTGATGTACTTTTACATGTGTATATCTCATAATTGGTAGTCTTAAGGATGATTTTGGTGTGCCTAGAGAGGGTCTATGGGTGGTATCTATTTTTCTTACTTTAGTGAGCCTTATGATATATCTTGGTGAGAGACCTATATGCTTAAAGGTGTGTAAAGTGAACATAAGGAACTTCACTGTAATAGTGAAGAAGTTTACTGTACAGTTAAGTAAGTCACTGTGATGTTTTCCTAAAAATTTGAATAATTGCTTAAATGATTTCTTATGTGATTTTATGTCGTTAAATGTTGTACTTATGAATAGAGTATGATAGTTTAATCAAATTTCATGAAAAGCATGTTATTTTCTAAAACTCTCCCTTTTATATGTTTTTTCCATCGCTTTCATACTTATTTCATCGAATGTGCTAACCCCTAATTTTCTCTTTTTTGTTTAATGTGTAGGGAATTGGAATTCTTGATGTGTCATAGAGGATTGATAGGTTTCTAAGGGTTGAAGATGAAGTACTGGTGAGTCCGCATCGATTCGAGGACAATATCCACGTGTTCATTTATGTCGTAGTCTTTATATTATGTCTTGTATGGGCTTATTCATAAGTATTGTATACTCCAAAGTTTAGATGGTTCAAGGAGATGTTGTAAAAGTTTAATGTTTTTAATTAAAATCTTCCACTTGTGTAATAATTATGGAAATAGTTCTTCATGTTTGAAAATTTTTTAAAATGTTTACTTATTTTAGTATGTTTATTATGCAATGATTGATATGAGTGGCTTAGATGAGACTAGTGAAGTCTCATTTTCCGTGTGGTAACACAAAGATGCTTTCAGTTATAGGGTGTACTTACAGGTTGTTACACGTATACTCACCAATCAAAGTTAAACCCTTAACTTCAAAGAAAATCTCTCCATTCTTCTCTCCAAAACCTCAATTGATGAAGCATTGAAGCTCCATGGAAGAGGATTGATTTTCTCAAGTTTTCTCCATCAATTTTGTGGGATTTTCATTACAATTAAAGTACAGTTCTTCATCCTTTAAATTTATTTCATCAAGGAGTCAATTCAAGTTATTTTCAAAGATGATCAAAAACATGAATTGTCCAATTTTTTCAATCTATCCATGGGTTCTTGAATTAAAGGTTTCTAAATATTGAATTATGATTGAACTGATGTAAATTTGATGATTTTAACCATAAAACACTATGAACCAATGCAAACCATGCACTTATAGTGTTTACTACTTATGGGTGAATTGATTATGTCTTAATGCTATGGAAGTATTATGGAGTTTGATTAGGAATATTGAATTATGATAGTATCATGCTAGAATAGATAGCATTATGCCCTTAATTCATAAATATATGTTTAATTATCTTTCATTCATAGTCTATTATAAGTATTGAATTAAATTGGTGATCATGGCCATGGGTACTCACCATTGAGTATTGTGTTGGATGGATTGTCTATGGAATGAATTTGTGAGGTTGGATTCGTAGTCTTTTGAACCATTTTTTGCTAACTTGTTGAATAGGCTTCAGCTAGTAATAATGAGCTTTATTGTGAATTATGTTGCCATTTCGGCGTTACTTTATGAACTATGATGATCATGTATATTTCAATATTATTTCATATATTACGATGATTTGTCTTGTGATTTATATGAAGTATGATCATATCTATGTACTTGTGAGTAATGTAAAAGTATGTGTTTCATTAATTAACAATATTTGATTGTTTTAAACTATTATAATGTCCTTATATGTATAACCTTAGGGTTTATGTGTGATTCTTCCTTATGCGTATGTGCTTCTAGATGATGTTCTACATGTGAAATTTATGTGTGTCTTGTTTTGGTAGACTTATGTCCCTTACTTGATACATGTAAAATGTGAATATGATTTATGGACTTAGTATGCGAGAGCTTCATAGTTTTGTACGCGTGATTTTCATGTGACCTTTAACATTTTTAAGAATATCCTATATCTGGAACCTTGAACCTAGTTGGAACGACATAATATCCTTGAAGCTGAAAGACGTAATTGTATCCTTCTTGTGTGAATGGTAAACTTAGGATTGATTGGCTAGAACGAAATGAAATCATCCTTAGGAAAGTCATTGAGCTATCCTATTGACCGTTCTAGGTAGCCTTAATTGACCCTCTTTGGTAAGGTGAAAGGTGATTCGGTTATGAACTAGATATGGAACCTCCTCATGTGATCTTTTATGTAAATTACTCTATTAAACCAAAGGCTAGCATCGAGTGAGTATAGTTCGGGAAGTAGCTCTAGTTAAGGATGAGGCTAGAGCACAAGGAAACCCTTCATATTCTTTAACCATGTGCCTACATGGGATGTGTCCAAGTTCTACATTTGTCAAGTAGAACACCCTTTGTCGAAGTAAGGTTGACTCCGGATTTCATGCTTAGCTACCATGGTCTATGTTGGTTATTTCCTATTCTCTTGACGTAGGATACATGCTAGTGTCGGATAAGTTGTATGAAATTTAGGTTGTGGAAGAGGACGCTATCTTGACATTGAACGACCAGCATTTGAAAATATTAGTATGTGAGTGCCCTATATCTTCTCCAAGACCATTACTTTGATGTACTTATGTGATTAATGTCTCTTAATGGACACTAATAAGATAATGGCTTAAGTTGGAAAGTATATTAATGAATAAGTACTTAGCATGAGTAATTAAGGGTTGTCTATGTAAGGTTTGAAAGGGGCATAGGAATGTTCACTTCATCTCTTACCTAGGTAAGTCTTTAGAATGACTGCAGATAGGGATAATAGCTTGAATAAGTAGACATTATCTATACTTTGGTAGTCTAATGGACTATTTAGGTAAGCTTGTAAAAGGTGTATGGGCTTCTTACAATACTTAAGTTAGTGTTTTGATAATATTTAGCAAGAGAATATAATACATGTATATACTATTATGTGAAGTGAGAATGATCTTATCTTAGGTATTCTAAAAGATTTCCTAAGGGATTGTATGCGTGGTCGCTTCATAACTCACTTAAGTGAGACATAGAATCATCTTTGGTAGGAGGATCTTATGTCTATATATTTTGATGTAAGCTTGGTGCTATTTGTGATATTTGGTACTTAAATGTGGTTCTTATAATTTTGATACAATGTTTTACTGAAAAACAACATATTTCTTATATATGTTTGTTTCTGACAATTTTATGCATTACGACATACTTAGTACAATTGTTTGTACTAATTCAATGCATTTTTTATATCTAAAAGTGTAGGTGCATAGGGAGTAGCATCTCAAATTTGTACTCAATCTAAGTTAAAGTATGCCCTTACTAAACTCGATGGCTTAATTCTCTCCAGATGTCTTTTAATTCAAAGTACTGTAATTGACTAAGAATTTCTATATTCGTATTGTATAGTCCATATCCCATATATTCCTGAGTCTAAGATTAGCATATGTTGATACATAGTGTTTTCTATAATCTTTAATATGAAAGATGTTTTAAGATATTTCAGGTATAAAATTTTAATTCCAAACTATTTTTTATACATGTGTGCACCTAATGATGTCAATGGTCTTGTATAAAACCTGCGAGAGATCATGTATGTCGTGATACAATTTGTGAATGTCCAAACTCCTAGGGGGTACTCTCGGATGATTATGAACTTGGTATTAGATAATAGAATATGAAAGTGGTGTTAGGAGATATGTAGTAGAGTCTTGATCATCTGTGTTATCCATGGCACATCTATGAGCGAGAGGCTATAGAATGATAGAGTTTAACTTTTTTTTTAATCAATCTTGTGTCGTGCCGATAAATTTGAGGTTGTAAGTGTCTATCCATAATCACTTATCTTGTGTGTTGAGAAGATGAATACTAGAAGAATGGCTGCTAGAAGGTTGGAAGAATGAAGGGTTGATGAGAAAGTTCCTCTTCAAGTTGAGCAAGTTCTTCAATGTGCTCAAATACCTCCAGAAGGTTTTCAAGTCCCTATAAAAGGTCATGGTAATGAGTTTTCGGTGGTTCCCTCAGAAATTACTAATGGGGAGTTTAGAGAGGTTTTACTTGGTTTAGCCCAATTCATGACTATCCATTTGAATAGGGGTATATAACATAGAATGAATGTCGTGGAAATCACTATGACATCTCGATTAAGATACTTTGTGAGGACGAATACTCCTATCTTTGCTGTCTCTAAGGTTGGACAGAAACCCCAGGAGTTTCTAGATGGTGTTTAAGGTGTTGAGTGCCATGGGAGTGACTTCTAGGGAGAAAGCGGAATTACCGTCATACTAATTTGAGGGAGGTTGCTCGAGAATTTTAATCTCAATGGAAAGGTAATATACCAATTGAGTCGGGTCCTATTGAGTGGGAAGAGTTTAAGGAGGCTTTCTTAGGAAAGTACTTTCCCCGTGAGAGGAGGGAGGTGAAAGTTGAGGATTTCATTTATATCAAGCAAGGCAATATGAGTGTTCAGAAGTATTAATTGAAATTCACTATGTATTCTAGGTATGATCCATCCTTCGTATCTAACCCTAGGGATGAGATGAGTAGGTTTGTGATCGGTGTTTCCAAACTTGTAAGAGAAGAGTGTCGTACGGACATGCTCCATGGTGAGATGAACTGGTCTAGGCTTATGGTGTATGCTTAATCCAGAGAGGAGTCTAAACTTAGTAGGATCGCAATAAACTTTAAGAGGAGTTGACCAAGTATGCAAAACAAACATAGATTCAAGAAGAGGGATAAAACTCAATATCAACCTAGAGATCCTAAGGTCAAACTAGAAAAGGTAAGTGGTTCTCAAAGTAGTTAGCCTAGTTTTTCTGCTTGTGAAAAGAGGCACTATGGGAAATGTCTAGTTGGTATTGGGAATTGCTTTGGTTGTGGTAAAGATGGACATAACGTGAGGGATTGTCCAACTATTGCTTCTAGAGTAAAAGAAGGTAAGCAAGATCCTCCAAAGAAGAAACGTTTTAATGCACTATGGGCTAGATGATCATAGTCGAATGATGAAGATGATGTTGGTAAGTTATAGTTTCTTTCTATTAGTATTAATGAGTTCCATTTAAGAGGGGTAGTATGGTAAGTAGTGTAGTTTTGATTGTTGTCTCATCTCTTTTATTCAACTCAAGCTTTAGAGTTAGAAAGTCATAGTAGCATATTGCATTGTTGCATTGTGTTTATAGTCTTGATGGAATTAAATTTCATTGATTCATTCTATTGTGCATTTTGTGAAGTTATGATTATGTTGTTAGTTGAGTTTATAATGTTATATCTATTATATTATCGTGCTATCATCATTAACTTTTAGCATGATACAGTGTAAGTTGGCACTTAACTGTAAATTTTTTGGAATTTTACTAAATATTTTCTTTGCAGAAAATTGTTGTAACATATATATAATTGATATATATAAGTATGATAGTTAAAGGAGAAGGTGTTCCTACTATTTGAAATTAAGAATGTGAGTCTTATTGCATAATGAGTCGTAGATTAGTTTCTATCTTCTTCCTATTTTTTGAATCTCTTAAGATTGTGGAATTGGTGTTTTTCCTAAATGTGTAGTGTATGGTATGGTATGGTAATGTGCTTCTAGTTTTGAGTTAATATATATTAAAAGTTATTTACGATAATCAAGTGTCATTTGAGGACGATTGTTACCAAGTGAGGGAGTATTTTTACACCCTCAAAAATGAAATACCTTGAACTAGATCCTAACACTTGTGTCATGATATTTTAGATTGCTAAAATTGTTAAAAATAGTGTTTATAGGCAGTATTTAAATCATGGAATTGTGTGGATGTCAAATTTCAACGACGTCCGAAATCTATTCAAAGGTAAACTAGTGTGTCATAGTTTTTGTATTGGAGTTCTGGGTGATGGTTTGAAGGTAAAATTGAGTATAGATTTTCGTAAACATAGCCTGACATGCAATGGGTTAAAACTTTTGGTAACGATACCCCTGGGACAATCCTAAAGGTTCCCTAAGAGAACCCAAACATGGGACTGCGAAGATGCCGCGCCAGCCCTATTATGGTTGTGGCTGCGCGTCGCACTACTGATACGCAGTGGGCAAAATTATTTCCCTGCGACGCGGGGCTTTCAGCAACCATTCTATCTCAATAATTTTAAGAAACAAGATTTGAAAAGGACTCACTGACGCGCAGTAAACTCCCATATTTAGTTGCGTCATTTTTAAGTCAAATTTGAGTTGGCTAAAATGTTTAATAAGTTCAGGGGTCTTTTAGGTTATTAGGGGATTATTTATTGATAGTTATTGAGTCTTTTTTACCCAAAAACTCATCATTTATATATAAATAAGTTTATGGGTCTTTTGGTCGATTTGGGGATAATTTATTGACGGTTATTGAGTTTATTTATACCCCAAAACTCACCAATCAAAGCTAAACCCTTAACTCAAAAGAAAATATCTCCATTTTTCTCTTTAAAACCTCCATTTATGAAGCAAAGATCCAAGAAGAATATTGATTTTCCCAAGTCTTCTCCATTAATTTTTTGTGCATCTCATCAACATTAAGGCATGATTCTTCACCCTTGAAATTTCTTTCTTCGAGGAGACAATTCCAATGATTTTAAAATATGATAAAAAAACATGAATTGTCCAATTTTCAAATCTATCAATGGTTTCTTGCATTAACGGTTTTGAAACATTGTATTATGATTGAATTGATGTTAATTTGATGATTTTAACCAAAAAACTCTATGAAGCTATGCAAACTACACACTTCTAGTTTTTACTATTTTGTGATGAATTAATTATGTCTTAATTCTATTGAATTATTATGTAGTTTTATTATGGTTATTGGATTATGATAGAATCATGCAAGAATTTTCAGTATGCTACCCTAAATTCATAAATCTATGTTGACTTATCTTTGATCAATTGTCTATTGTGAGTATTGAGTTGAATTGGTGATCATGGTGTTTAGGTAAGGGCCTTTGAGTATTCTGTTGGATGAATTCTCTATGGATTGAAGTTGCGAGGTTAGTTTCATGGTATCTTGATCTAACTTTCTCTAAATTTTGTAGTATAGGCTTTAGATAGTAATGATGCTTTGAATGGCGGTGCTATGTCTTTTACTTGTGAATTATTTGTCATTAACATCATTACTTTATGAACTATGATGATCATGGACTTGTCGGCATCACTTGATATATTATGATGATTTGTGTAGTGATTTATGCTAAGTATGATCATATCTATCTATTTGTGACTTATGTGAAAGTATGTGTTTCTTCTTTTAACATTAGGAGATCGTGTTAGACTATGACTATGTCCTTATGTCTATAGTGCTAGGGTTAATGTTTGATTTTCATAATTGTCTATGTGAGTGTTATGATGGTTATATCAATGATACTATAGTACTGAATAGGGTGACCTAAAGATAATTTTTTTTATGCCTATGTGCTTCTATTTGATGTTCTACATGTTAAGTTTATGTGTGTCTTGTTTTGGTAGACTTATGTCCCTTACTTGATACATGAACAATGTGAATATGAGTTATCTACTAAGTATGCCAGAGCTTCTTAGTCTTGTATGTGTGATTGTCATGTGACCTTGAACATTGTCAAGAATGTCCTTTATGTGGAACCTTGAACCTAGTTGGAAGGACATGATATCATTGAAGCAGAAATCTATAATTGCATCGTTCTTGTGTGAATGGGAAACTTAGGATGGATTTGCATGAACTACATGAAATTATCCTTAGGAAAGTCATTGAGCAATCCTATTGATTGTTCTAGGTAGCCTTAATGGACCGTCTTTGGTAAGGTGAAAGGTGATTCGATTATGAATTAGATATGTAACCTCCTCATTTGATCTTTTATGTAGATTACACTATAAGAACAAAGGCTAGCATCAAATGAGTATGGTTCGGGAAGTAGATCTTGTTTAAGGATGAGGCTAGAGCACAAGGAAACCCTTCATATTTTTTAAATTATGTGCCTACCTGGGATGTGTCCAAGTGCTACAATTTGCAAGTAGAACACCCTTTATCGGAGTACGGTTGACTCTGGATTCCATGCTAAGCTACCATGGTGTATGGTTGTTATTTCCTATTCTCTTGACGTAGGATACACGCTAGTGTCGGATAAGTAGTATGAAATTTAGGTTGTAGAACAGGACGCTAACTAGAAATTGAACAACTAGGGTTTGAAGATATTAGTATGTGAGTGCCCTACATCTTCTCCAAGAACATTACTTTGATGTGCTTATGTGATGAATGTCTCTTAATGAACTCTAATGAAGATAATGTCTTAAGTTGGAAAGTATATTAATGAATAAGTACATACCATGAGTAGTTAAGGGTTGTCTAGTTAAGGTGTGAAAGGGGCATAGGAATGGTCAATTCATCTCTTACCTAGGTAAGTATTTAGAATAACTCTAGATAGGGATAATAGCTTGAATAAGTAGACATTATCCATACTTTGGTATTCTAAAGGATTATTTAGGTAAGCTTGGAAAGGGTGTATGGGTTGTCTTTTCTTACAGTACTTAAGTAAGTCTTTTGATAACCTCTGGAAGAGAATATAATACATGTATATGCTATAATGTGAATTGAGAATGATGTTATCTTAGGTAGTCTAAAGGATCTCCTAGGTGTATGCGAAGGGATTGTATGCGTGGTCGCTTCACAACTCACCTAAGTGAGATATAGAATCACCTTTGGTAGTAGTATCCTATGTCTATATGTTTTGATGTAATCTTGGTGCTTTTTGTGATATTTGATACTTAAATGTGGGTCTTATACTTTTGATATAATTTTTTAATTAAAAAGAACATATTTCTTATATAAGTCTGTTTCTGACAATTTTATGCATTACGACATACTTAGTACAATTGTGTGTGTGATTGTCATGTGACCTTGAACATTGTTAAGAATGTCCTTTATGTTGAACCTTCAACCTATCTTGAAGGTTTTGATATTATTGAAGCCGAAAGCCGTAATTGTATCCTTCTTGTGTAAATGGTGGACTTAGTGTTGATTTTCTGGAACGACATGAAATCATCCTTAGGAGAGTCATTGATCTATTTCGTTGAACGTTGTAGGTAGCCTTATTGGACACTCTTTGGTAAGGTGAAATCTGATTGGGTTATGAACTAGGTATAAAACCCCTTCATGTGACCCTTTATGTATATTACTCTATTATATTAAAGGCTAGAACTGAGTGAGTATGGATTGGGATGTAGCTCTAGTAAAGGATGATTCAACAGTACATAAAAACCCTTCACATTTCCTAACCATGTACCTACATGGGATATGTCCAATTTTCTACCATTGTCAAGTAAAACACCCTTTATAGGAGTAGGGTTGACTCTGATTCCATGCTTAACTACAATTGTCTATGTCGGTATTCCCTACTCTAATGACATGGGATACATGAATGAGTCGGATAAGTACTATGAAATTTAGTTAGTAGAATGAGATGTTATCTACACATGGCACGACTAGGCTTTGAAGATGTTAGTATGCTAGTGCCCTAGGTCTTCTCCAAGACTGTAACCTTAATGTAGTTATGTGATGAATGTCTCTTAATGAACATATATAGATAATTGATTTAGTTGGAAAGTATGTAAATGAATAAGTACTTACCTATAGTAGTTTATGTTGTCTACTTAAGGTGTGAATGGGGCATAGGAATGGTCACTTCATGTTTAACCTAGGTAAGTCTTTAGAATGACTCTATATAGGTAAAATATCTTGAATAAGTAGATATGATATAAACTTAGGCATTCTTAAGGATTATTTAAATAAGCTTTGGGAAGGAGTATGGGTGGTATCTTCTGTCATTACTTAAGTAAGTTTTTTGATAAATTTTGGGGAAAAAATGTTATATATGTATATGGTATTATGTGAAGTGATAATTATCTTATCTTAGGTAGACTAACGGATCTCTTAGGTGTGTGTGAAGGGATTGTATGGGAGGTCGCTTCATAACTCACTTAAGTGAGACTTACAATCACATTTGGTAGGAGGAATTTATGTCTATATGCTTGATGCTATTTGTGATGTTTGGTACTTAAATGTGGTTCCTATAATTTTGATATAATGCTTAATGAAAAAGAATATATTTTTCATAAATGTTCGTTTCTCATGATTTTATGCATTACACGTACTTAGTACAAATGTTTGTATTAATTCCATATATTTTGTTGTATCCAAAGGTGTATGTGGAAGGGGAGAAGCGTCTCGAAGGAAAGCTCAGAATCTAGTTATCCTTCTATGAAGTATGTCTTCACTTGACTCAAGGGAATAACCGTCTTTAGATGTATTTTATTTCAACGTTTGAAATAGACTAAGTATTTTCATATTCATATTTTATGAGCCGTGTCCCAAGTATTGTTGAGTCTAAGATTGGCATACGTTGCGACTTAGTGTTTTCTATGATCTTTAACATGAAAGATGTTTTAAGATTTTTTGCGTGAAAAGTTTTAATTCCTCACACTTTTCATATATGTATGCAATGAATAATGTCAAAGAGCTTGTACAAGACCTCTGAGAGGTAAAGTACACCATGCCACATTTCGTGAATGTCCGAACTACAAAGGGGTACTCTCGGGTCGTGACATAACCATAAACCTTACCCTAACCCTAACCGTAAGCATATACCTAACCCTAAACCATTAACCCAAAACCCTAAGGGACAAATATTATAACCCAAACATTAAACACTAAACCATACATTATAAACAAATAATCCTAAACCCCAAGACCTAAAATCTAAAAAAAATATAGCCTAAATCTAACCCTATCCCTAACAGGAACTCTAACCTAACCCTAAACCCTAAACTGAAAGCCTAAATTGTAAGCTTAAATTACCAAAAATCTAACATCATACACTAAACCATTGATATTAAAACTCAAACCCTTAACCCCAAAAATTAAAACCTTAAAAACAACCTAAACCCTAACCCTAACCCTAATATTAAACCTAACCCTCAACCCTACCATAAGCCTTAAACCCCAAGAAAAAAATACCATAACACAAACATCAAACAATAAACCATTGATATTAAACATCAAATTTAAAACCCTAAATCCAAAAACCTAAAAATCCAAAAACCCTATTCCTAATTCTAACCATAAGCCATAAACCCAAAAACCCCAAGCCCAAAATACCAAAACTCAAACATTAAATACTAAACCATAGATTTTAAACGTCAAATGATAAAACCTAAAAAATTAAACCTAAAAAACAGACCTAAACCTGCAACATAATCCTAATCCTAATGCTAATTTTAACCCTAAACACCATCTCCAAAAAAAAACCCTAAATCCAAAATACAAAAACTCAAACATTAAACACTAAACCGTAGATTTTAAACCTAAAATACTTAACCATTAATGCTAAAACCTAAAAAACTGTAAACACTAACCCTAACCTTAACCCAAATCCTAACCCTAACCTTAACCCTAATCCTAACCCTAAACCATATAAAAAAAACCCCATGCCCAAAATGCAGAAACCCAAAACCTAAACACTAGAATTTAGACTTTAAACTAAAAATCCTGAACCCCAAAAACTAAAACATTAAAGAAACCCTTAACCTTAACCATAAACCTATCTATAACATGAACCGTAACCCTAAACCTATCCTTAAACCAAAACTTAAACCATAAACCAAGAGCCTAAAATACAAAAACCCTAATATTAATTAGTTAACCATAGATATTACAACTCAAAGCTTTAACCCCAAACCATAACCCTACCATAAAACCTAACCCTAACATTAAAACTAACTCCTACAATAAACCCTAAACCCCAACCCAAAAATAACAAAACCCAAACATTAAACACTAAATCATTGATATTAAACCTCAAATCCAAAACACTAAAACCAATAAACTAAAAAAAAACAAAACCCTAACGCTAACCCTAATCCTAAACATTAAACCCGAAACCCTAAGCTCAAACACAAAAACCCAAATATTAAATATGAAATAATAGATTTGAAACCACAAATTCTAAACCCTCAACCATAAAACCTAAAAAAACCTACAACCTAACCCTAATACTAACCCTAACCCTAACCCTGAACCCTAAAACCTAAACCTTATGTCCAAAAAAAGTCTAGAAAAAATTCTAAGTCCAAAATACAGATTCCCAAACACAAAACAATAAAGTATTGATTTTAAACATCCTGTTCTAAATTACAAACACTAAAACCTAAGAAAACCTAAACCCTAACCGTAACCCTAACGCTAACCTCAACCCTAACCTTAGCCCTAAACCATTAACCCAGAACCTGAATCCCAAAATACCAAGATCAAAACATTAAACATTAAACAATAGATTTTAAACCAAAAATCCTAAACTTCAAAACCTAAAACCTACAAAATATGCTAAACAATTACCTTAATCCTATCCCTAATAAAAACCCTAACCCTAAATCTATCCTTAACCCTAAAATCTAACCCTAGTATTAAACATCAAAATCCTAAACCCTAATCCCAATAACCTTAAAAAAACCAAAACCCTAACCCTAACCCTAACCGTAAACCATAACATTGAAAGCCTAATCCCAAAATACCTATCGCTTCCTCATTTCCTAAATTTTCTCTCTCTCTCTAATTTTACTCACGAATGCCCTCTCTCTAGGAAAACTTTAGTATCTGACTGTAATTGCTAGTTCATCTAAATGGATACGACGCGTGATCCGACGTAGGCCACCTGCATGCTGATGCACAAGCGCCAAAAAGGACTCATGAAGGAGACGAACACACTGCAACAAGAATCCATTGGATAGTTTAAGTTAGATTGTTTAATTTTTGAGCTGTAAGGGGAGATTCTCCCTAACTTATGCTTCCTAGATTCTATGTTTTAGAGGAGTCCTCTCTTCTAGGTAAATAGAGTCTCCCTAATTTATGAAGGTAATATTTCTTTAGGAAAATGAACCCAAGCCATCATTGGTTTAGAGGTAAAGTCTATGTCCCCCTCTTTGTATTTAATTTTTGTGAAATGATAAGGCCTGACCCTGTGCTAAGTCCCTACCCCTTGAAGGGTATTAAAAAAAATCCCAAAATACAAAAACTCAAATACTAAATACTAAATTATAAATTTTAAACCTCAAATTGTAAACCCTGAATAATAACACAAAAACTCCAACACCTTAACCCTAATCCTAATCATAACACTAACCCTAAACGCTAAATACTAAACAATAAGCAAAAAAAAACTAAGTAAAAAATACAAAAACCCAAAGATTAAACACTAAACCATTAATTTTGAACCTCAAATCCTACACCACAAACCATAAAACCTAACCTCAACATAACCCTAACCTAAAGCATTTACCCGAAACCCCAAGCCAAATATACCAAAACACAAACATTAAACACGAAACCATAGATTCATAACCAAAAGTCCTAAACCCATAAACCTCAAGGAACAAACAACAAAGCTGAAATAAAGGAATCCATCTTTGGTTTAACTTAGGCAGTTGAGCATGGATAAAGGAACATAATTTTGGAACTTGATTCTCAACTAATAGTGCAATGGTTCCTAAAGAAGGTAGTCCATCAATGGTGCATCATCACTCAACTTTGAAGGCTGAAACATCTTATCAATAAAGTAAACAATTTCAAACGCATTCATGTATTTAGAGAAGCAAATTGCGTAGCGGATGCATTGTCAAAACATAGTCACAGTATTGCCACTCATGAGGTTTATTTCAACAGCCACCAACTACCGAAAGAAGCAAAGTCCTAATATCAACTTCACTTATTGGAGATGCCTAACTTTAGAATAAGTAAGACAAAGAGAATTTTTGAGTCTCCTTGAAGTTTTATATCTTTTCAACTTAGATATAATTAAAATTATAGCTACTTTGAATAGGTTAGTTTAGTTTATAGGCTTTCTTGTAAAGGGATAGCCACCCTAGTTTATGCTTCCTAGATACTTTGTATTGAGAGGAGTCCTCTCCTTATGTGCTTAGTATTTTGGTTTCATCTTTTTTTTTTAAGGAGAGGAGTTGATTTACTTTTGGGAAGTTTAGTGTAAATCATCTTAGGTTGGAGGTATGGTTTATGTGCCCCTCCTTTTATTTTGTTTTTTTATTAATGATAAGGCCTTGGGGTGTTTCTTAGACCCTACCCCTCCAAGGGTAATTCAACCAAAAAAAAAACCCAAACCCAAACATTATCCCTAATACGAACACTAACCCTAACTCTAACCCTACTCTTAACCTTAAGCCTAAACCCTAAACCCCAATCCAAAAACCCAAAATACCAAAAACCCTAACATTAAACACTAAACCATAGATATTACAACTCAAATCCTTAATCCAAACCCTAAAACCTAAAAAATAACCTAAACCCTAACCCTAAAACTAACATTAAACACTAAACCCTAAAACCTAAAACCTAAAAAATCATTTAAACCATAACCCTAACCCTACAATAAACACTAGACGCCAAGCCTAATCTACAAACACACAAACATTAAACACGAAAACATTTATATTAAACATCAAATACTTAACGCAAAACCTAAAAACGTATAATAAAACTCTAAACCTAAGCCTAAGCCTAACCTAAACCATAACCACAACCTTAAACCATAAACCCAAAACCCTAAGCTCAAAATACAAAAACGCAAACATTAAATACTAAACCATATATTTCAAACCTCAAATTCTAAATCGTGAACGATAAAACATAAAAAAACTACACCCTAACCCTAACCTCTAAACCCAAGACCCTAAGTACAATAAAAAACCTTGGGGCAAGATATGCAGCTTATATAGAGAACAATATGACATATTTAGAGATATCATACAACAATCAACTTACAACAATTTTTCTAAATATACAATGGCCACCTTAATGGGATAGGATAATCAGCTTAATTAATCAATGCCAGCACTAGTTTAAGGTGATTAAGGTATTTTGGGAAAAACATGCAATTAATATATGAAAATTTAATACGGATGGCAGTGCTATGAATAATCCAGGTAGAATAGGAGGGGGTGGAATTTTAAAAGATCATCTAGTTAAATTGAATCATGATTTGTGTTTTGGTTATAACAATTTTTCAAATATTAAGTTAGCCTTATATGGCATCAATTAGTGTGAACAACATGTATACAAACATCTTTTTTTGAGGTAGATTCGGAGCAATTGTTTACATGGATAAACAACATAAGTTGCATCTCATGGAAAGGCAGACAAGCTATCCAAGAAATACAATTAAGAGGCAACAAACTGAAAGGTTTAGCTGCAGACATGTTTACATGGAAGCTAATGTTAGTGATGACTTCCTATGTAAATGGAGTCACAAACATGATATAATACAACTTTCTACACTACACAACAACCAATTGCAGCGATTGCAGGAAGTAATTTTCTGGAAAAAATTGGAATGCAGAATCTCGGGCGAAGGATATTTAGAAGAATTAAACAACGACCTTGAATCTTGTTATTATATCATTAAAATGTTCAAGTGTGTATTTTGTTCTTTACTTTGAAGCTTATTCAAACTTACTATGACTTAAATTTTTTTGTCTTGTATCGATATAGAATGTTTAGAATAAGGCTAGTTTTGTTTTTTAGATTTCTCTTTGTAAGGGGAGAGTCTTCATTATTTAATGTATTTTAGAATATTATTATAGAATACAAATACAATATAGGGGTTACTTGACTAAACTTAGTAGGTAGGTCAAATTAACCCATCATAGCTTAGAGGTAACGTATAGCCCATATATTTGTACATTTCATTTGTCAAATGATATGACAAGAGTGTGTTTCTCAGCCCCCTGATCCACCACAAGGGTCGTTCCAGTTAAAAAAAAACTACGACCAAACTAATAAAACCCAAACAATAAACACCAAATCATAGATTTTAAATCCAAAATCCTAAACCACAAACCCTAAAACCTAAAATAAAACTAACCCTAAACCAAAACCCTAATCCTAACCCTAACCCTAAATCTTTAACCCAAAACCCTAAGCCAAAAATACAAAAACCCAAACATTAAACATAAAACCATAGATTTTATGGAAAAAATCCTAAACTCCAAAACCTAAAACCTAAAAAAACCATACACCCTAACATTAACCCTATCCCTAACACGAATACTAACGCTAACCCTATCCTTAACCCTAACCCTAAACCCTAAAAACTAAACCCAAAGCCCAAAATACGAAAAACGTAACATTAAATAATAAAGAATAGAATTTAAAAATGAAATCCTTAACCTCGATACATAAAACTTGAAATAACATAAACCCTAACCCTAAACCTAGCATTAACCCGAACCGTAACCCTACCATAAACTTTTAACCGGAAGCCCAAAATACCAAGACCCAAACAATAAAACTAAACATTTATATTAAAAATCAAATCCTAAACCCTAAAGATGAAAACCTCAAAAAAAATACTCTAACCCGAACCCTAGCTCTTACCTTAACCATGACCTGAACCTTTATCCATAAGCCCGAAACCCTAAGCACCAAATTAAAAAATCCAAACATGAAATATTAAATCATAGATTTTAAAACTCAAATACTAGGCCCTATACAATAAAAGCTAAAGAAAACCTGCACCCTCACCCTCACCCTAACCCTAAACCCTAATTCCTAAACCCCATGTCCAAAAAAGAGTCCAACGAAAAAAAACCTAAGTTCAAAATACGAACACCCAATCATTAAACATTAAACCATGGATTTTAAATCTCAAATCCTAAACCAAGAACCCTAAAGCCAAAAAAAAAAAATAAACCTTACACCTAACCCTAACACTAACCTTAACTCTAACCCTAACTCCAAACCATTACCCTGAAACCTAAACCCAAAGTACCAAATCCCAAACACTAATCACCAAACCATATATTTTAAACAGATAATCCTTAATGCCAAAACATACAACCCAATAAAAAAAAACTATACACTAACCCTAACACTATCCCTAACATGAACCCTAACCCAAAACCCTAAACCTTACACCAAAAGCCCAAATAACAAAAACACTAACATCAAACACAAAACCATAGATATTAAAAATTAAATCCTTAACCCCATACCCTGAATCCTAGAAATAACCTTAACCCTAAACCTAAACAGAACATTCACCGTAAGCCGAACCCTATCAAAAACCCTAAACCCCTAGCCAAAAATACCAAACCCCAAACATTAAACACTAACCATTGATATTAAATCTCAAATCCTAATCCGTAAGCCCAAATACCTAAAAAACCAAAACCCTACACCTAACCCTAAACCTAACCTTAACCCTATCCCAAAGCCATAAACCCGAAACCATAAGCCTAAATCACAAAAACCAAAACACTAAACACTAAACCATAGCTTTTAAATCTCAAATGCTAAACCATATACCATAAAGCCTATGGAATACCAACACTCTAACCCTAAACCTAACCCCAACCCTAAGCCTGACCCTTACCCTAAATCCTAAACTCTAAACCATAAGTCAAAAATAAATACAAAAAAAAAACCCTAAGTAAAAAATTTGAAAATCCAATCATTAAACACTATACATATATTTTAAACCTCATATACTATACCACAAACCCTAAAACCTTAAAAAAAACCTTAATATAACCCTTAACCATTAACCCGAGACCCAAAGACCAATATACCAAAACCCTAACATTAAACATTAAACCATAGATTTAAAGCCTAAAATCCTAAACTCCAAAACCTAAAACCTAAAAAAAAAACTAAACCCTAACACTATCCCTAACACGAACCCTAACGCTATCATATCCTTAACCCTAACCGTAAACCCTAAAAACTAAAACCAAATCCGAAAATACAAAAACCCTAGCATTAAAAACTAAACAATAGATATTACAACTCAAATACTTATCCCAAAACCTAAACCCCAACCCTTACCCTAATATTAACCCTAACCATAACACTACAAGAAACCCTAAAAGCCAAGCCCAAAATACAAAACATTAAACACTAAACCATTGATATTTAACATCAAATCCAAAACCCTAAACCCATTAGCCTGAAAAATACCAAAAACACTAACCCGTAAATAATTAACCCAAAACCCCAGGAAAATTAGTACAAAACTCAAACATTAAATACGAAACCATAGATTTTAAACATGAAATGCTAAACCCTAAACCATAAAAAAAAAAAAAAAAACTTAAACCCTAACCCTAATCGTAATCATAATCTTAACCCTAAACTTTAAGTCCAAAAAAACCCTAATTCTAAAATACGAAAATCAAAATATTAAACACTAAACCATAGATTTTAAACCTCTATTCCTAGTCCCCAAACCCTAAAACCTAAAAAAAATAAACCCTAAACTTAACCCAAACCCTAAGCCTAACCCTAATCCTAACACTATCGATAACTCAAACCGTAACCGTAACCCTATACTTAAATTTAACCCTAATACCTAACCCAAAGCCCAAAAAACAAAAACCATGACATTAATCACTAAACCATAGAAATTATAGCTCAAAGCCTTAATCCCAAACCCTAAAAAATAAAAAACTCCTTAAACCCTAACCCTAACATTAACCCTACCCTAACCCTACCATAAACACCAAGACCAAAGTACCAAAACCCTAACATTAAATACTAAACAATTGATATTGAACCTCGAATCCAAAACCCTAAACCCAAAAACCTAAAATCCCTAAACCTTTACACTAACCCTAAGCCTAAATAATAAACCCAAAACACTAAACATAAATACCAAAAACCAAACATTTAATACCAAATAATTGATTTTTAACCTCAAATACTAAACCCTTACCATATAACTTAAAAAAAAACTACACCTTAACACTTATTCTAACTCTAACCCTAACCCTATGTCTAAAAAGAAGTCCACAAAAATACACAAAGTCCAAAATACAAAAACTCAAATACTAAACACTAAAACATTGATTTTAGACCTTGAATTCTAATCCACAAACCCTAAAACCTAAAAACAACTAAACCCTAACCCTAAACCATTATCTGAATATCCTAAGTCCAAAGTACGAAAATCTAAATTAGTTCTCTCTCTAATTTATCTCACTAGACCAAACACTCCCTAATATTACAGTTAAAGAATGTGCCTAATGACTAGTTCTGTAAGGATAAATATGGCGCGTGAGCCGCCGACAATAAATCTCAAACCGCCAGACTAACCCCTGAAGGGGCGCTTGGAGGAGAAAACCTATCCTTACTCACATCCCCCTCAAATTCATCAAATAACTCCTGGAAATCAAAATCTCAAGGCGCAATGAACAGTGAGGTTTCTCGGAGGAAAGAAGACGGGAATATCAACAATATTTTCTAAAACTCAATCAGGTGTGATCAAGATTACAATCGTGAAAGGAATGATTTTATTTGGTTAAAGCTATAACATAATCAAATTTTAAGAAATATTGACGAACCAATTGAAAAAATTGAATGTGGGGGTATTGGGAATACCGCAAATAAAGCTCACAAAGGCAAAAAGCACAATTGATAATTTTCCCAACGAAGTCGCGATGAAACACTTACTGGGGTTGACTCACAAGGGGAATATTTTCAACTCACAGCAATATCAAGCAAAATGGAGCAAAAAATCGCTGGTAACAAGAACGTAATGGTCAAAATAAAAGTCGAAAGAACATTGTTACAGGCGAAGCATGTAAGAGGAATAATATTGAGCAAGGAGAAACTTACACTAATACGTCTACTCGTACTACTCATGGAGGTAATCAGAAGGATAATTGTAAATAGGTGAACAAGGAAAACAACATTGATGAAGAAAAACTTCGATAGAAATCTGTGGAAGTAAGCTTAGCCTCTAAGCTTCCACACAACAAGGCCAGAGTTCATTAACAGGATAATAATGAAGTGGAGAGTTCAGCAAAAAATTCATTTGCATTTAATGTTAATTCTAAAGATGTCCAAGGACATGGCAATCAATAAACCTTCAAGGAGCAAGTAGTGGAGGAAAATCAAGCATGTAACCATACTAACTACAACTCTAATCCCAATTATGTTAGTAATAATGTTAAAAATGTCCATGAGCATGAAAAGGCCATGGGAAAGTCAACTAGCCGTAAGAATAGTGTAAAGGACAAGGGGGAGGTAAGCACCCAAAATGTGTAGAAACAGGAAAATGATTACTATGATAAGGACAATACAAAAGGAAAATTAGAGGGTAGAAGTAGTAGTCAAGGAAAGGGGAAAATTGTTAAGAGTGACAAGAAACAGTGGGTGAAAAACAAGAACAATGAGGAAAGGAATAAGGAACTTACATACCAGGAAAATCAGTAGGACAATAGTAGGAAAAAACTCTATCATAGAGAGTTTTCTAAGATTTCCAGTAGCTTTTAGAAAAGAGGTCCTAATGTTGAAAATAATAAGCAAATGTTCCTCACCTCAATACAAATTCTTCAACCATTAATAAGAGTATCCCATCAAACGAACAGGATCACGTTCAAGAACTTGGTCCTTATCTTATTGTCCAAACTTTGGCAGCAAGACTAAGACATATACATGCTGCTCCAGCTCCAACTGTTGTGCTGAGAACTACTCCTAGACAAACTACCAAGCAGGGGCATCCTGCTATATTCATTGATATGTATGATTATATGCATACATTGACTGTGGATTGCAAGTATTTGGTGTGGAAGTTTAGTACAACCATGCCTAGGTTGAGCTTATCAGGAAGAGTTTAATACATCAAACTCAAAAAAAGGGGAGGGGGTCAAACATAGCACACTAAAATGCAAAAACTGTGTTTATTGATTTAAAAAAAAATTAGTTAGATTATAACACAGTTTGGACTCAGCAAACAATTACTATTGAAGGAAGATTGATGAAGATACAATCTTGGACACCTTTTTTGACACCTGAAAAGGAAACCCCTACTGTGCCTGTCTGGATTTTGCAACCTGGACTACCATTGCATCACTACAAAAAACCATTCCTTACTCCCTTGATAGAATAAGTTGGCAAGTTTTTATATGTAGACACTACTTCTATTAAAAGGTCAAGGGATGGAATGGGCAATGTTAAGATTCAAATATACTTGACTAATCCTAGACCTAACCATGTTTGGGTAGGACTAGATCCTGAGGATGACACCATGTGAATCTGGCAACCGGTGGAATATGAGAATATTCCCCCATAATATGAGTATTGTAGACATTAGGGGCATGATATTGAAGAATATAAATCCAAAATGAAGGATGATGAGTATAGACAGAGAAAGGAAAAAGAAAGTTAGAAGGAAAACAAAAACAAAGATACTACCAATGCAAAAGAACAAGAAGATAGACAGAACAAAAGAAAAGAGACTAGAGAAAAAACAAAAATAAAATAGTAAAGACAATAACAGGCAGAGGCAAACAAAACAGCAAAAAGAGGAGGAATGGCAAACTCAAAGAAGGAAAACTACAAGGCAACATGAACATGCAACTCCAATGACTGTGAGGAAACCTACTATTACAAACAAGACTATAAAAGACAACCAACAGGCAGGTATAACTACTAACTCTCAAAAATTATCCTTTACCAATCTGGAATTGCAGGTAGATCACAACATACAGGGAGAGGACAGAGGCAACAAATATAAAAGGGAGATAGAAGCAACTAACAAAAAAATAAAGGAAAACACTGCAGGCATGCAAGGCATGCAAGGAAAAAAGAAGTCAGTAACAGAAATGAAGACTCCCCAGGTATCATAGCTGTAAAACCTACCTCTAGTGATGATTATGTAATTTATGGTTTTTTTGGAGAAGTTGATGGAGGGATGGATGGGGGATGTCAGGAGATCAAAAATAACATGCAAGAAGGGGTGACCAAAGGGAGGAATTTGCCTCATGCTTTGCATGAGGGGGTACACATTGACCACAATAAAGACTTTAGAGCCTCAACCATTCCTAAAAGCAAGCAGCAGCAGGTGAAACAAAAGCCCTCAACTACATGTTCCCAAACAGCAGCAAGACAAGCATAATTTAAGCAAGAAGAATCAACATAGGGATAAGAATCACACAGAAAATCATAATTTAGTCAGAAAGACAAAGGAAAAGGACACCAATCCACATACAGATAAACATGAAAATACCCCTAAAAGTAAGAATAAACCAAGTTAACAAAAAAGGGATACTGCCAAAGTAGGGATGACTAAAGAAAATGAGAATGACGGTAATAAGGAAAAGGAAAGAGGGGAGGAAGCAGAACCCCCAGATAAACAACAACAACAATGCAAACTTAACACTGCTCCTCATATGCATGAATATGAGGTTTGGAATTCTGATGATGAGTTGGATGGAGATAATAAATCAATGGATTATCAAGAAGATGATGATGAGACAAGTGAAGAATTTATTAGAGCCTTTAGTCCTCAGAATGATCAATCTATTGAGGATGAAATGCAACAAGCTACTCATATCCAAGGATTATCACCAAGGGTATTACAACACAGAAAACTTCATTTATAAAATCAAGACATCACCAGTGTCACTGTAGGCAGCCCAAACATTAAGTTATTTTCCTGAAGAACAATCCAATGATTAGTACAATTATATGGAATGTGAGAGGAATTAATAGTCAGGGTTGTGGAAAGACTCAGGAATCTAAGGAAAATGTACGACCTTTTTATCATAGCAATTCTGGAACCTTTTCAAGATGGTATGAATATCCAGAACATCAAATAAAATTGCCTATGGAAAATGTTGTTGCCAACTGCAATGGCAAAATTTGGGTTATTCTGGAATGAGGACATTAAAGGTGTTATCAGAGAATTATTAAACAAATCCAAATGCTCGTGGACAACTTCTTTTGTGGAAGGACGAATGACAGTATCATATATCATTGGGCCTAATGGATAAATATGTGTTTTCCATTTGATGAAGGAGGGGTTTGTATGAGGAACATTCAAGATGTTTGTATGTCTTTCCAATACAAAAAATGGTGTAGCTTTAGGACCAAACACACCTTGTGGGGAGAATTTATGTAAGCAAGATACTGCCAAAGATCAAATCCAAATTCTAATAAAAAATGGACATGGGAGAATCAATTGCTTGGAAACACATGCTACAGATATAGGATGGCGAAACCCATACATTGGAAGCTTAACTCTGCATCTTTCTCCTTTTGGTGGGATAATTGGCTATGTATTGGCCACCTAGCTCAGATTTCCAGCAACACTAACTGACTCAATAATAGTATCTATAGTGGTAGAATTTTGGTGTAATGGAAGATGGGATTGGATCAAACTCATGCAACAAGACCCAAGCAGCCAAGTAGCAAGCATTCTTGCTGTAGAGATGCCCACTCAAATGCATTTGCCAAATCAGGCAATATGGACACTCTATAATGCTGGGAGATTCACATGTTCATCAGCATGGAATGAAATCAAGGAGAAAAAACCAAAACCTCTTATCAATTCATTTCTTTTGAATTAGAACATTCCTTTCAAAGCTTTATTCCTTCATTGGATATCTTTGAAAGGAAAACTCCCTACTAATGAAAATCTTACTATTTTTGAAAAAGAATTGTCTAACTAATTTTATTGTTCTAACACACAACATAGGGATACAATAGAGCATATCCTTAACAGGGGACATTTTGCATCTTATGTATGGAAAAATTTGTAGCAATAGCTGGAATTACTCAAAACCAAAACTCCTTACAATATCTTCTCATACAATGGTGGATCACAAAGCACAAAAATGGGGCACATAAATTACTCTTACTGGCCACACCTATCATAATTTGCTGGAAAACGTGGAAGAGAAGATCTGCAAGCAGATATGGAGGAAGAATCCCCTAACATGATAGAGTCAAGCATGCAATTTACATGGATACTTATAGGATGCTGACTGCAACCTTTCCTCAAATCAGTTGGCCTACAATATGGAAATGTCAATTTCAAATATGGGAAACCTGTAATCATGGTACTATAGTAATGATGATAGCATAACAAAGACCTCCAGATCTATAGATTAAATTCAATACGGATGGAAGTGCAATTGACAACCCAGGCAGGATTGGAGCAGAGGGTATCATTAGGGATGAAGAAAACAAGATGGTGATGGCATTTACTGCGCCACGAGGTGTTGGTACAAATAATCAAGAAGAAATAGGGGCTGCTATTTTTCGCCTGACCTGGGAGCTATAGATGGGCTACAGAAAAATGCTACTACACATATATTCTCAACATTTAGTAGAATGGCGGGCACATAAGACAAACACTCAATGGAAAATAGCATCGCATGTGGAAAAGCTTTAACACCTCATAAACCAAGTTCAAGAATTCACATGTCAACATATCAAAAGGGAAGCCAATTTTGAGGTAGATTCTTTATCAAAATTTAGCCACAAAATATCTACTTACCAAATCTGTTTTGACAGTAAGATGCTTCTAGCAGAAGCAAAGGCATACTACCAAAAAGATGAGAAAGGAATGCCAAGTTTCAGAAGGAAGAAAACCAAAAAGATCAAGGACCTTCCTTAGACAGTAATGTTTATCTTTTAAACTTAGATATATTTAAAAAAGTATAGGTTCTTTAAATAGATTAGAATAAGTTGTATTTATTTTTGAACATGTAAAGGGCGAGTCTCCCTTATATAAGATTCCTAGATACTATGTATTAAGCTCTTTTCTAGGTTTGTATTATTTTGGTTTCATATTTTTTGTAAGAGGAAGCGTTGACTTACCTTTTTAAAAGTTTACTCCAAACCACCATAGGTTCGATGGTTAGATTTATTTCCCACTACTTGTACTTTCTTGATTAGTATTGTGAAGGCCTGGGGGTGTTGCTTAGCCCCTTAACCCAAGGGTAATTTAAAAAAAGCCCAAAGTACCCAAATGCAAACATTAAACACTAAACAACATATTTTAAACAAAAATTTATAGAGTTTAAAACCTAAACCATAACCCTAAACCTATCCCTAACAAGAACCCTAACCTAACCCTATTATTAACCCTAAACTAACGCTAATATTAAACCTCAAATTTTAAAACATAATCTCGAAAACCTAAAAAAAAACCGTAACCATAAACCATAAACCCATAAGCCAAAGCCAAAAATACAAAAACTCAAATATTATACACAAAGCCATAGATTTTAATCCACAAATGCTAAACCCTGAACTATAAAACCTATAAAAACATGAACCTTAACACTAATCCTAACAGTAACCTTAATCTTAAACCCCAAGACCTAAACAATAAGCCCGAAAAATACCTAAGTCCAAAATACGAAAACCCAAACATGCAACAATAAACCATGGATTTCGAACCTTAAATCCTTAATCACAAACCCTAAAACCTAAAAAAACCTTAACCCTAACCCTAACCCCAACCTTAACCAAAACCCTAACCTAAAGCATTAACCCATAACCCCAAACCAAATATACCAAAACCAAAATATTAAACACTAAAGCATAGATTTAATACAAAAAATCCTAAACCCCAAAACCTAAAACCTAAAAAAACCAAAAACGCTAACCCTAACCTTATCCCTAACCCTTACCCTAACCCTAACCCTGACCCAATCCTAAACCTTTACCCAAGAACCTAAACCATAAACCCAAAGCCCAAAAATAAAAAAACTCTAACATTAAAAACTAAACAATACATATTACAACTCAAATCTTTAACCATAAACCATAAACCCTAAAACCTAAAAGTAACATAAACCCTAACCCTAACATTAAAAACTAAACCCTAAAACCTTAAAAATAACCAAAACATTAACCATAACCCTACCTTAAATCCTAGAACCCTAGCCGAAAGTACAAAAACCCAAACATTAAACACTAAAAATTTGATTTTAAACCTTGAACCCTAAACCCTAAACCAAAAAACCTAAAAAAAAAATATCCTAGCCCTAACATTAACCCTAACTCTCACCTTAAACCATAAACCAAAAATCCTAATCCCAAAATGCTAAATCTTGAACCATACTACATAAAAAAAGTTAAACCATGCCCCTAATCCTAACCCTAACCCTAAAACCGAGACTCTATGTCCAAAAAAAATTGGGGGCAAGAGATCTAGCTTATATAGAGTACAACATGGAATAATTAGAGATATGATACAATTGCTGATAACAGTTTTTCCTAATATGCAATGCCCACCTAACTAGGATAGGATAATCAGTTTAATTGATCATTGCCAACACCAGTTTAAGTTGATTAAGGTATGTTGGGATAAATCTGCAATAGATATATATATGCAAATTGAATACGGATTATAGTGTTATGAATAAACCAGGTAAAATAAGAGGGGATGGAATTTTACGGAGTCATCTAGGTAAATTGATTTATGATTTTTCTACTTTTCTTTGTTTTGGCTCTAACAATTTTGAAGAGATTAAAGGTAGCCTTGTATGGCATCAATTAGTGTGAACAACATGGATAGAAATATCTCATTTTAATTGTAGATTCAGAGCGATTGTGTAAGTGGATTAAAAACAAAAGTTACATCCTATGGAGAAGCAGACAAGTTATCCAAGAAATAGAACTAATAGGCAGCAAACTGAAAGGTCTCATTGCAGACATGTTTATAGGGAAGCTAATGTTACTGCTAACTTATTATTTAAATGGAGTCACAAACATGATATATTACAACATTTATACATTACACAACAACTAAATGGAGCAATCAGAGGAAGCAATATTCTCAAAAAAAATAGGAATGCAAAATTTCAAGCGAAGGAAACTTAGAAGAGTTAAAACAGCGACCATAATATCACTGTTGTTATATGATTAAAATGTTCGATTGTGTAATTAGTACATTATTTCAAAACGTATTCAAACTTATTATGACTTATATTGGTTTGTTTTATACAGGTACAAAAGGATTTGAATAAGTCTAGTTTTTTTGGATTTCTCTTTCTAAGGGGAGAGTCTCCCTTATTTATTGTATTTTAGAATGCGAACACAATGTAAGGGTTAATGGACTAACCTTAGTAGGTAGGTCAAATTAAACTCTCATAGGTTACAGGTCAGGTATAGCTCCCCTATTTGTACATTTTATTTGTCAAATGATAAGGCCTGTGGGAGTTGCTCAATGCTTGACACACCACAAGGGTCGTTCCAATTAAAAAAAACCTAAGACCAAAATATGAATACCCAAACATTAAACACAAAACAATAGATTTTAAACCTCAAATCCTAAAACACAAACACTAAAACCTAATAAAACTAAACCCTAACCCTAATCAAAACCCTAATCCTAACCTTAACCCTAATACTAGCCCTTAACCATTAACCCGATACCCCAAGCTTGTAACGACCTGTTTAGTCATTTCGAGCAGTAGAATTACTTTTGATAATAACTGATTGTGTCGACGGATCACACGACGGACCGTCATAGTCATGACGTACCGTCGAGGATCTCCGTTCCAAAACACTTAAACTCTGAAAAGTGGGTACGGGGATCAACTCTCTGAACTTCGCGACGGAATAGCAGCACGGACCGTCGTAGACACGACGGACTGTCACAAACCTCTTTACTGAAATTGAGTCTCTGAACTTTGTGAAGGACCTGCAGGACGGACCGTCGCAGGTACGATGGGCCTTCACAAGGTGCGTAACCCCCCGACTTGTCGGATTTCTGCTAAAAGTTTTAAGGGAAGTTTTGGACTATTCCTGATTTTAATTAGGAAGTTAGTGGGGTAAGTTTAATAATTTATTTACTTGGGGTTTAAAGGAGATAACTTTAAAACAAAGAATGGGTTACTTTCATCATAATGAATTATACGATAATTAGGGTAAAAGAAAGAGAATCTGGAAAAGGAAAAATAGAAAGAACAGAGAGAGGGAGAACGAGCGAGAAAAGGGAGAGGCGAAGAGGAAAGCAAAGGCATTGAGAAGTAGCTTGCTTGATCACGATTCTTCGGTGGAGGTAGGTTATGGTTTATGCAATCTCATAGTAAACTCTAAATAGCGATTGATATGTATTGGGTGGTATTGTAAAGTCTTCTATATGCTTAATTGTGTGGTTGCATGATGTGATTATGTAATTGTGATGGATAAGAATGATGAGGATGTTGAATCTTAAACCTTAAAATCTCTCTATTAATGAGTATGCCTTGACATAAAGGAAGGTGTTATGAACTAAAGTAATGAGATTAAGGGATCGGGTGTCACGAACCAACACATATTATTAGGGGATCGGGTGTCACGAACCGACACGTAGTATTAGGGGATCGGGTGTCACAAACCGACACGTAGAATTAGGGATCGGGTGTCACGAACCGACACATAGTATTAGGGGATCGGAGTGTCACGTTCCGACACGTAGTAGTAGGGGATCGGAGTGTCACGTACCGACACAAGAAGAATAAAGAGAATGAATCTTGAATTATGTTAATATACTCAGATTTAAAGAACCTATTTCCCAAATGAGTATGGTGTGGAGGCTTGATTCCTCATTGGTGTGCTTGGTGTTGTGGCCAATGGTTATTGTACTTGTTGTTGTCACCTGTTGAGTATGGTAGTCGATTTTATATTATTATTCGATATATATTACTTTATATTTTGAGTTGGCCGATGATACCTACTAAGTACGTGTTCCTTGTACTGACCCCTACTTGTATTTTTCTCTTTTTTATTTGTAGAGTGCAGCAAACGTAGAATCGACTTCGACTCGCCCTCAACTCTAGCTAGTCTTCATCACGTCAGATTTCAGGGTGAGCTATTGTTCCTAGCTCGGACTAGATCTCTCCTTCACGTCTTGATGTCTCGAAGTTCGGACATGGACCATTTCTTTTACTTATGTTAGCTTCTTAAATACTCTTAGATTTAGAATTTTTGAGGATAGATGTTCTTGGTGTGATGACTTCCAGATTTTGGGGATAATAGTTGAGAAATTTTAGAAGCTTATTTTTTTATTATATTAATAAGATTTTGAGTCTTCCACATTGTATTTTGTTCATTATGGTTGAAATATTGGTAAATTATTGGGGTTGAGTTTAGTTGGTTCGCTCACATAGGAGGATAAATGTGGGTGCCACTCGCGGCTCGTTTTTGGTCGTGACAAACTTGGTATCAGAGCATTAGGTTCGTTGGTCTCATCACACAAGAACGAGTCTAGTAGAGTCTTGAGGAACAGTAGGGGGATGCCTTTACTTTTCTTTGAGAGGCTATAGGACTTTAGGAAAAATCCATTCTTTCTTTCTTTCGTGCTATTACTCGGATCCAATTGGTATCTAGGTGATATAAATTGGTATTTGACATCCTCACTCTATTTCACAGATGGTTAGAACTAGAGCAACAACTGTGCCGACACAACACCGGCAAGACAGGATGCATCTGAGCCAGCCACTGGGGCTGTAGCTCGAAGAGGAGCAGTGGCAAGAGGCCGTGGTAGAGGTCGCGGGAGGACGTCTTCTAGAGGTAGAGGACAAACACCTGGTCACGCTAGTACTAGGGTGGTGACTCCTCCACCGACTGATGAGGTAGTAAGAGAGGGTGAGGAAGGGTAAAATGAGATAGTGCAAGATGAGGAATTACCACCCTAACCTACCCCAGAGATGATTAACCAGGTTCTTACCTATCTTACCGGGTTATCTGATCAGGGCCAGACACCTCCAGTGTTTTCTGCACCAGCACCTTAGGTTCCGGGAGTACAACATGCAGATGCTATGGCTCCCCGCATGGATGCCTCATTGGAAGTAGGCACGTTTCCTCGATTGACTACAGGGCCTATTATGACGAGTGATCAGCATGAACTTTTCACTAAATTCTTGAAGTTGAAACCTCCAGTCTTCAAGGGTGCTGAATCTGAGGATGCCTATGATTTCCTGGTTTATTGTCATGAGCTGCTACATATGATGGGCATAGTAGAACAATTTGGCGTTGAGTTTGTGACCTATCAGTTTCAGGGGAAACGCCAAAATGTGGTGGCGGTCATATGTTGAGTGTCAACCAGCACAAGCACCACGTATGACTTGGGCATCATTCTCTAGCTTATTTATGGAGAAGTATATACCCCGGACATTGAGGGATAGGAGGAGAGATGAGTTCCTGAGCCTGGAGAAAGGCAGGATGTCGGTTACTGCTTATGAGGCTAAGTTTCGTGCACTTTCCAGGTATGCCACCCAGCTTTGCTTCACTCCACAAGAGCGGATTCACCATTTTGTGAAGGGATTGAGGTCAGATTTGCAGATTCCAGCCTTACAGGTAGCTGCTGCAGCGAAATCCTTTCAAGAAGTGGTTGGTTTTGTGATAGAGGTGGAGGGGGTGAAGCCTTCACCATGGACTCGACATCTAAGAAGTTTTGTAAGGGAGGTGAGATTAGTGGTTCTTACTCCAGAGGGCAGAGTTCAGGAGGTTACCCAGCCCGACCAATTCAGTCTTCACTGCAGGCTGTAGCTGGGGGTCCATCGCAGACCAACCAATATTCCTCTGAGTTTGGAGGTTATCCCCGGACTTCGTCCTTCTCACAGAGACCTATGCTTGACCCCAGAGAGTGTTATGGATGTGGGGAGACTGGACATATTAGGAGATATTGTCCAAAACAGAGTTACATAACCCCAATAGTCAGAGGTAGAGGTGGTCATGGAAGAGGATGCTATTCTAGAGGACGTGGTGGCCAAGTTAATGGAGGTCACCAAATCAACCGAGGTGGCGGGCAAACTAGAGCTACTGCAGCGCAACATGGTAGGGGCAATGGGCAGACAGGTGATAGGGCCCATTGTTATGCTTTCCCTGGGAGGTCTGAAGCGGAGACATCTGATGCTGTTATCACATGTAATCTTTTGGTTTGTGATTGCATGGCTTCTGTTTTATTTGATCCTGGATTGATATTTTCATATGTATCTTCCTCATTTGCTATTGGTCTTGATTTACATTGTGATTTGCTTGACATGCCCATTCGTGTCTCTACTCCTGTGGGTGAGTCTGTGATAGTTGAGAATGTGTATAGGTGTTGTCTTGTGACTTTTGTGGGGAACAATACTCATGTAGACTTGATTATTCTAGAGATGGTTGATTTCGATGTAATTCTGGGTATGACTTGGCTTTCCCCAAATTTTGCAATCTTAGATTGTAATGCTAAAACTGTGACATTGGCCAATCCTGGGACAGATCCGCTAGTGTGGGAGGGTAACTATACTTCCAGCCCAGTTCGTATCATCTCCTTTCTTCGTGCTAAGAGAATGGTTAGTAAGGGTTGTTTAGCTTTCTTGGCACATCTCAAGGATGATACTTCCCAAGTACTTTCGATTGAGTCTGTTTCGATAGTCCGTGAGTTTCTGGATGTGTTTCCTGCAGACCTTACTGGTATGCCACCGGATAGGGATAATGATTTTTGTATTGATCTGGAGCCGGGTACTCACCCCATTTCCATACCCCCTTATAGAATGGCTCCAGCAGAGTTAAGGGAGCCCAACTTCTGGAGTTGTTAGGTAAAGGTTTTATTAGGCCAAGTGCATCCCCTTGGGGTGCTCGTGTGTTATTTGTGAAGAAGAAGGATGGGAGTTTTCAGATGTGCATAGACTACATGCAACTGAATAAGGTAACTGTTAAGAACAAGTATCATCTTCCTCGCATTGATGATTTGTTCGATCAGTTACAAGGTGCTTGTACCTTCTCAAAAATCTGCTTGAGATCTGGTTATCATCAATTGAAAGTACGGGCAATAGATGTGTCAAAGACTGCCTTTCGAACCAGGTATGGGCATTATGAATTCTTAGTAATGTCTTTTGGACATACGAATGCCCCTGCTGCTTTCATGAGCCTGATGAACGGGATTTTTAAGCCATATATGGATCTCTTTGTTATTGTATTCATTAATGATATACTGATATACTCAAAGAGCAGGAAAGAACATGAGGAGCATTTGAGAATTGTATTGGAAGTGTTGAGGGAGAAAAGGCTTTATGCCAAATTTTCCAAGTGTGAGTTTTGGCTAGATTCAGTGTCCTTCTTGGGGCACGTGGTTTCTAAGGATGGGGTGATGGTGGATCCTTCTATGATCAAAGCAGTGAAGAGTTGGGTAAGACCTACCAATGTTACAGAGTTAAGGAGCTTTGTTGGTTTAGCTAGCTACTACCGGTGATTTGTCAATGGATTTTCTTGTGTTGCCTCCCAACTGACAAATTTGACTAAGCAGAATGTTCCATTTGTATGGTCGGACGAATGTGAAGAAACATTCCAGAACCTTAAGACCTTGTTGACTACTGCACCAACTCTTACCTTGCCAGTGGAAGGCAAGAATTTCATTGTTTATTGTGATGCATCTTATTCTGGGTTGGGTGCAGTGCTAATGCAAGAGAGAAATGTGATTGCTTATGGTTCAAGGCAATTAAAAGTGCAAACGTAACTATCCGACCCATGATTTGGAGATGGCCGCAGTCGTGTTTGCATTAAAGCAATGAAGACATTATCTATATGGGGTTAAGTGTGAAGGCTATACAGATCATCGTAGTTTACAGTATGTCTTTACTCAAAAAGATTTGAATTTGAGACACGGGAGATAGATGGAACTACTGAAGGACTATGATGTTACTATATTGCATCACCCAGGAAAAGCTAATGTGGTGGCAGATGCTTTAAGTAGAAAAACAGGGAGCATGGGAAGTCTAGCCCACTTACAGGTTTCTAGACGCCCATTGGCTAGAGAGGTTCAGACTCTGGCTAATGACTTTATGAGGCTGGAAGTACTAGAGAAAGGAGGATTTTTGGCCTGTGTGGAGGCAAGATCTTCTTTTCTTGACAAGATTAAGGGAAAGCAGTTTACTGATAAGAAGCTGAGCCGAATTAGAGATATGGTATTGCGAGGAGAGGCTAAAAAGGCAATAATTGATGAGGAAGGCGTTTCGAGAATTAATGGAAGGGTCTGTGTTCCCCGTGTTGATGATTTGATCCACACTATTCTTAAAGAGGCTCATAGTTCAGGATATTTATACATCCTGGTGAAACCAAGATGTATCGTGACCTAAAGCAACATTTTTGGTGAAGTAGAATGAAGTGTGACATTATTGATTTTGTCGCCTAATGCTCGAATTGTCAGCAGGTAAAGTATGAACACCAGAGGCCCGGAGGAACACTTCAGAGAATGCCCATTCCTGAATGGAAGTGGGAAATAATTGCAATGGATTTCGTGGTTGGTCTTCCAAAGACATTGGGTAAGTTTGATTCTATTTGGGTAATTGTTGACAGATTAACTAAGTCTGCTCACTTCATTCCGGTCAAGGTGACTTACAATGCATAGAAGTTAGCCAAACTCTATATCTCAGAAATTGTTCAATTGCATGGAGTTCCACTTTCCATCATATCAGATAGGGGTACACAATTTACTTCTAAGTTTTGGAGAACATTACTTGCTGAATTAGGTACTAGGTTGGATCTTAGTACGGCATTTCACCCTCAGACCGATGGTATGTCTTAGCGAACGATTCAGGTGTTGGAGGATATGCTTCGTGCATGTGTTATAGAATTTGGTGGTCATTGGGATAACTTCTTACCCTTAGAAGAGTTTTCATACAATAATAGCTATCACTCAAGTATTGATATGGCCCCATTTGAGGCACTGTATGGAAGGAGATGTAGGTCTCCCATTGGTTGGTTTGATGCATTTGAGGTAAGACCATGGGGTACCTATCTCTTGAGGGAATTATTAGAGAAAGTGAAATTCATTCAAGAAAAGCTTTTAGCGGCTCAAAGTAGGCAGAAGGTATATGCAGATCAAAAGGTTAGGGACTTGGATTTCATGGAGGGTGAACAAGTGTTGCTGAAGGTTTCACCCATGAAAGGGGTGATGGGGTTTGGTAAGCGAGGTAAGCTTAGTCCGAGGTATATTGGTTAATTTGAAGTGCTGAAGCGCGTGGAGGAGGTGGCTTATTAATTGGCATTACCTCCAGGACTCTCAGGAGTGCACACGGTATTTCATGTGTCTATGCTAAAAACATATCATGGGGATGGAAACTACATTATTCGTTGGGATTCAGTTCTTCTTGATGATAATTTGTTTTATGAGGAAGAGCCTGTTGCTATTTTGGATAGAGAAATCCGCAAGTTGAGATCAAGGGAGATTGCATCCATCAAGGTTAATTGGAAGAATCGGCAAGTTGAAGAGTCCACTTGGGAGAAGGAGACTGATATACAAGAAAGATACCCACACCTTTTTAAAGATTTAGTTACTCTTTTATCGCCCTTTTTTATCTTGTTGTGATCGTTCGAGGACGAACGATGGGTAAATTGGTATCTATTGTAACGACCTGTTTAGTCGTTTCGAGCAGTAGAATTACTTTTGATAATAACTTACTGTGTCGACGGATCACACGACGGACCGTCATGGTCACGACGGACCGTCGAGGATCTCCGGTCCAAAACACTTAAACTCTGAAAACTGGGTACGGGGATAAACTCTCTTAACTTCACGACGGAATAGCAGCACGGACCGTCGTAGACACGACGGACCGTCACAAACCTCTTTACTGAAATTGAGTCTCTGAACTTTGAGATGGACCTACAGAACAGACCGTCGCAGGTACGACGGGCCGTCATGAGCAGCGTAACCCCGACTGGGTCGGATTTCTGCTAAAAGTTTTAAGGGGTGTTTTGGACTATTCCTGATTTTAATTAGGAAGTTAGTGGGGTAAGTTTAATAATTTATTTACTTGGGGGCTAAAGGAGATAACTTTAAAACAATGAATGGGTTACTTTCATCATAATGAATTATCTGATAATTAGGGTAAAACAAAAAGAATCTGGAAAAGGAAAAATAGAAAGAACAGAGAGAGGGAGAACGAGCGAGAAAAGGGAGAAGCAAAGAGGAAAGCAAAGGCATTGAGAAGTAGCTTGCTTGTTCACGATTCTTCGGTGGAGGTAGGTTATGGTTTATGCTATCTCATAGTAAACTCTAAATAGCGATTGATATGTATTGGGTGGTATTGTAAAGTTTTCTATATGCTTAATTGTGTGGTTGCATGATGTGATTATGTATTTGTGAAGGATTAGAATGATGAGGCTGTTGAATCTTAAACCTTAAAATCTCTGTATTAATTATGATGCCTTGACATAAAGTAAGGCTTGATGAACTAAAGTAATGAGATTAGGGGATCGGGTGTCACGAACCAACACGTAGTATTAGGGTATCGGGTTTCACGAACCGCCACGTAGTATTAGGGGATCGGGTGTCACGAACCGACACGTAGAATTAGGGGATCGGGTGGCACGAACCGACACGTAGTTTTAGGGGATCGGAGTGTCACGTTCCGACACGTAGTAGTAGGGGATCGGAGTGTCACGTACCGATACAAGAAGAATAAAGAGAATGAATCTTGAATTATGTTAATATACTAAGATTTAAAGAACCTATTTCCCAAATGAGTATTGTGTGGAGGCTTGAGTCCTCATAGGTGTGTTTGGTGTTGTGGCCAATGGTTATTGTACTTGTGGTTGTCACCTGTTGAGTATGGTAGTCGATTTTATATTATTATTCGATATATATTACTTTCTATTTTGAGTTGGCCGATGATACCTACTCAGTACGTGTTCCTTGTACTGACCCCTAATTGTATTTTTCTCTTTGTTATTTGTGGAGTGCAGCAAACCTGCCATCGACTTCGACTTGCCCTCAACTCTATCCAGTCTTCATCATGTCAGATTTCAGGGTGAGCTATTGTTCTTAGCTCGGACTCTATTCTCTCCTTCACGTCTTGATGTCTTGAAGTTCGGACATGGACCATTTCTTTTACTTATGTTAGCTTCTTAAATACTCTTAGATTTAGAATTTTTGAGGATAGATATTCTTGGTGTGATGACTTCCAGATTTTGGGGATAATAGTTGAGAAATTTTAGAAGCTTATTTATTGATTATATTAATAAGATTTTGAGTCTTGGGCATTGTATTTTGTTCATTATGGTTGAAATATTTGTAAATGATTGGGGTTCAGATTAGTTCATTCGCTCACATAAGAGGATATATGTGGGTGACACTCGCGGCTTGTTTTGGGTCGTGACAAAGCTAAAATACCAAAACCCAAAAATTAAACACTAAACTATAGATTTTAAAAGAAAAACCCTAAACCCCTAAATCAAAAACCTTGAAAAACCCTAAACCTAACTTTAACCCTATCTCTAACACTAACCATAACCCTAACCCTAAACCCAAAGCCCAAAATACAAAAAAACCTAACATTAAATACTAAACATTAGAACTTAAAACTCAAATCGTTAACCCCAAACCCTAATACCTAAAAACAACCTAAACCCTAACCATAACCCTAACATTAACCCTAATCCTAACCCTACCATAAACTCTAAGCCCCAAGCCCAATGTACCCAAACCAAAAAATTAAAAACTAAACCATTCATATTAAACCTCAAATCCAAAACCCTAAATCCAAACCCATTACAAAAATAAAACTCTAACCCTAACCTTAACAATAACCCTAAACCTAAACCATAAACTTGAAACTCATAGCCCCAAATACTAATACCAAAAAATTAAATAGTAAATCGTTGATTTTAAAACTGAAATACTAAATTATGAACAATAAAATCTTTAAAAAAAAAACTACACTCTAACCCTAATCCTTACCATAACCCTAACACTAAACCCTTATCCCTAATCCCTATGTCCAAGAAAAAAGTCAAATTAAAAAACACTAAGTAAAAAATACGAAAACCCAAAATTAAACACTAAATCGTACATTTTAAACCTCAAATCCTAAATCACAAGCCCAAAATCCTAAAAAAAATTAAACCTTAAACGTAACCCTAATACTAGCCTTAACGCTAACCCTATCGTAGGCCCTAACCTGAAACCCCAAGCCCAAAATACCATAACCTAAACATTAAACACCAAACCATAGATATTAAACAAAAAATCATAAATCCCAAAACCTAAAACCTAAAAAAAAAATAACTAAACCCTAACCCTAAAACTTAAACCGAAAACCGAAATAACAAAAACACTAACACGAAACACTAAACCATAAATATTACAAATCAAATCCTTAACTTCAAACACTAAATTTTAGAAAAAAACCTTCACCCTAACCCTCACCCTAACATTAACCCTAACCCTAACCATACAATAAACCCTAAACCCCAAACCCAAAATACCTAAACCCAAACATTAAACACGAAAGCATTGATTGATATAAAATCTATAAACCTAACCCCTAAAACCAAATACCTAAAAAATCCAAAACCGTAACATTAACTCCAACCCTAAACTTAATCCTAACCCTAACACATAAACCCAAAACCCTAAGCCCAAACTATCAAAACCCTACATCAAATACTAAACCATAGATTTTAAACCTTTAATGCTAAACCCAGAACCATAAAATCTAAAAAATAAACAAACATCCTAACTTTACACCTAATCATAAACCTAACCATATGTCTAACCCTAAATCCTAAATCCTAAACCATAAGTCCAAAAAAATCCCAAAAAAAGACTAAGCCCAAAAGGCGAAAACCCAAACATTAATAACCGAACATAGAATTTAAACCTCAAATCCTAAACCACAAACCCTAAAACCTTAAAAATCTTACCCCTATATCTAACCCAAAACCATTAACCAAAAAAACCAAGACCAAAATACAAAAATCCAAACATCAAACACTAAACCATACATTTTAAACCTAAAATCCTAAACACAAAAATCTAAATCCTAAAAAAAAAAAAAGTACACCCTAACCCTAACTGTATCCTTAACTGGAACCCTAACCCTAACCCTGAGCTCTAAACCCAAATCCCAAAATACATGGTGCCTCATTTTTGGGAAATTCTCTCTCTCTTCTCTCTCACAACGGCTTTAGGAACTTCCAGCACAAGAACGGTACGTGAGCCACCGAAATTCTTCAAATAACCGTCGGACAAAAAATAGAATGAGTACCATGGAGATGGCATCCTACAAATCCATAACACACTCCAAGATAAATCTCAGAACGCCTCAAAATCACAGGTGAAAGACGCGATGAAAACTGTGATTTTGGAAGAGGAGTTCAATGACGATCAAAAAAATATTTCCCAAGGAGATTCTAGGTGGAATCGTGAAAAGAAGATATTGGAAATGAATATGAAACATCAAGATCTACCACATATCCAAAAATCAGGCAATTCCATTGTCTCAATTTGTAACAATTGAGAGGCGAAATATGACAAAGTCACGAGTACACCGCTTGAGTCGCGTACCCAAAATTGATTGACCTCGAGATAAATTAGTAGGGATTTGACCACTATGGTTTTTCCCCCAACGATGAGGTCCATCTCAGCCAAATTTCGAAGCAAATTGATGATGGAATCTCCGGCGGGGAGAACTTCAGGGATGTTACCACTCCAAAAACCCGAATCAATGGAAGTTCGTCAAAAGATCCTGATTTTCAGGCCAAAAACATATACTTAACACATATTCGTATGCAATCCAATAGAGAAATCATCAAAAACAACTATCTAACTCCCTCTACTGATCCTAAGTCCAACACTCAACATGAAGGACGGGAAAGTGATGGGGTAACCTCAGATGTTGTTCAAAGTGCCAAACAAGACATTAATGTTGTTGCTTCTCAAGAAATTGAAACAAAAAAATGAGTAAAGGAAGCAAAACTTACAAGGGGGAGAATTCAATTGAGCAGCAGGGCAATAATATCAAGAACACGAGGACTCACACAACAGCCTCAACAAATGAAACTTCAAATTTCTCTTTTGCTATGAAAGATAATCCATCACATCTAACTCTTACTTTTAATTCAGGTAATTCACAGAATGTACATAACAAGGATCACAAAGGTGAAAGGGATGGGATGTTAAGGATCAAAGGCATGAACAAGCAAATAAAAAGGGAATGTTGAAGTACGAAAAAAAAACTTAGAATAGGGGCAAGGAAGTAATGTGAAGCAACTTGATCAACCAAGGCACACCTACAAGCAGGGAGGAGGTAATTTAGAGAAGCCGATCAATCGTGCAAATGAAGAGTACCACAACAATTTTCCCAACATCTCCAATTAATATTCAAGGTATGAACCTAATTCCCATGCTCGTAGAACTAACAAGCAGGGTGGTCAGGGTGTTCATGTAGCTACTAGACAGCCTAATAACCAACAACAAGGTCAACAACCGAATAACAACATCAAAAATGATCCAAGCTCAGAACCAGCACCTTACACTGTTGTACAGTCTTTTGTGGCTAGATTAAGGTATAATAAGGCTAAAAATGAAACTCCAATTGTTTTCAATGAGCCTGTCCATACAACTAGACAAGAATTCCCTATTGTACCCCTAGATGAGGGGGATTATTATGTTTAATTTGTCGAGATTTGCAAATATTTTCTTGTGGGCAAGTTTATTTACACAATGCCTAGAATGAAACAAGTAAGAAAAACTCTCATTCTGCAAGCTCAACTGATAGGGGGTGTAAAGATAACAAACTTTAACTATAGGCATGTTTACATTGACCCGGACAATGAACTGGACTACCAAACTGTTTGGAAAAAGCTGAAAATGAACATTGAAAGACAAGCTATGAGAATTCAAGCTTGGACCCCTGATTTTACACCTGAGGAGGAAACTCCAATTGTTCCTTTACGGGTTTCTATTCAAGGACTTCATTGGCATTGCTACAACAACGTTTTTTTGTCAACTATTTTAGTGAGTATTGGGATGGTGTTGTTCATGGACTCACCAAACTCTTAAAGGACTAGAGGCAGTACAACTAGAGTTAAGGTCCAAGTTGATCTTACTAAGGAAAGACCTTTTCATGTTTGGTTGGGATTGAAACATTCATACCCCAACAAAGGAAGATGGTTAAAAGTTGAATATGAGGGGATTCCTAGTTACTGCTTCTACTGTAGACACCAAGGACACAAGGATGAAGAATGCACAATCAAGAGAAGGGATGAGGAGATCAAGACAACAAAAGAAACAGGAAGTGGAAAAAACAGTAAAGAAAAAGGGAGTTCTGGAAAAAAACAGCAACAAGGAAGGAGTGCAGTTGAAGATACAAGAACCAAAAGGGAGGAACGAGAACAGAGGATGATGAAAATTAACCAAGGACACAAATGACAGGTCAAAAACAAAGAAAAAATACTCACAGTCAAGATGAACAAAGGCAACAAGAAGAGATACAAGAAGAACAGTGGCAAACACAAAAGAAGAGGCACCAAAAAAGTCACGAACAAGCCTACTCTAAAGTTGTTTGGAGACCTGTCTCTTCTCAAAATACTGCAGGTATATCTAATCTTCCAACTCAAAATACTTTTTTAAATCATGAAATGCATGAACAGAAGGAGGTGCATCGAAAAGGGCAAGATGGAACAAGGAAAGCAGTAAATCAGAAGGATCAACCCAAAAATGGGAATACTACTGACCAAACTGCCAAGAATAATCCCAACACTTACAAGACACAAACCCAGCAGGATACTTCTAGTAAAAATTACAATATCACAGGTATTGATTCAATGCTCCCAAACCCTAGAAACCCCATTATTATTAATGTTGATGCTGGTTATGCTGAAGAAGTTTGTGGAGGTATTGATGGGGTGTGTTAGGAGATAGCCACTAACTTGCACGATGGGGCTACCAAAGGGGGGAATTTGCCTCATGTTATGCATGAGGGGTTGTATTTTTACCCTAGTACATACCATAGAGCCTCTAATAATACTTAGAACAGACAGCAACAAGGGGAACACCAACAACTTCAGCAAAAGTTGCAGAATAGAGACACCAGCAAACTGACTGCCAAGGAAAATAAAGAGAAACAACAACCTGAAAAAAGGAAGGATAAAGAAAAAGGGAAACAAAGTGATACAGTATCTACAAAAAGCACACCTAAGATTAATAATAAGCCTAGTAAACAAAAAAAAAAGATGCTTCAAAAAGGAGGCAGAACAGGCACCAAGACAGGGAAAGTGAACAGGAATAGGAAGGAAGGGAAGAATCTTGTTACAAATTTATCAAGATTGATTGTAACCATGGATTAGAGATTCTTCCTTTACAGGCTCAGTTTATGACTCCTCCTACTGCATATCCTCCTGATAGGAGACAACAAAAGTGTAAACTTAATACAGTGCCTATTTTAGATGAATATGTTGTTGATAATTCAGAGGATTATATAGATGGGGATAACCACTTCTTAGAAGAGTTTGATGAGACTAGTGAGGCCCTTATTAAGGCCTTTAGTTTGCATAATGATCAAACTTTAAAGGGAGAGATCCAACAGGTAGCACAAAACCAGTATTTATCTCTAAGGGGTTTCCATCATGACAAATTTCACTTCAAGAAGCAAGATGCAAATATTGTCACTGCTAGATGACCTAACATAAGGCTCTTTTCCTATAGATCTGCCCAATGATTAGTACAATCATATGGAATGTGAGAGGGATCAACACTCAAGGGATGTTGGAGAGATTCAAGATTCTCAAGAAGCTTCACCATTTATTTATTATTACCATTTTAGAACCTTTCTCAGATAGTATTCATTTTCAAAGCTTCAAAGTGCAGTTAAACATGGAAAATGATACTAGTAATTGTAATGGTAAGATTTTGGTTTTCAGGAGCTGTGATATTGACTGTAATATTCTTGATGAAGATGAACAGCAAATCACTTGAAACATGAAACACAATGAATTACAATATCAATTTACTAGTACATTTGTGTATGCTAAATGCAAAGATCACCTTAGAAGACCTCTTTGGGAAAAAAATGATTCAGTAATCTACCTTGAATAATTATCCTTGGTGTGCTGTTGGTATTTTTAATGTTATAACTTCTGTCGAGGAAAAACATGGAGGTTTTCCTTATAACATGAGGAAAAGTATGGTATTTATTGCTGTCATTGAAGCTTGTGATCTCTTGGACATAGGTTTTAGTGGTAATAAATTTACTTGGTCCAACAAGAGGGGTATTAATCACAGAATGTGGAAGAGACTTGACAGGGCGATTGTAAATGATTCTTGGTTGGAAAAGATGCCTCAAGCCACTATAACTCACTTGTCGTTTACCGGGTCTGATCACTGACCCCTTCTTATTGAAATGATTTCCACACCTACTGATTACATCAACTACCTCAGATTTCTCATATGGTTGGTACACAACCCTGACTTTATGGAAAGAATAAAAACCTATTAGTAAAAGGAAATGGCAGGTGCAGGTATGTGGAGATTTCACAAAAAAATGAAAATACTGCCAAACACTCTTAGTGTTGGGCTATGAATGAATTTGGTGATATTTTCCAAAAGGTTAGGATGTATGAGGAAAAAGTCACAATGCTTAAGAAAACTAGATCACTAACCAAAGTGACTCAAATAGATGTATCCTCCATGACATTAATGCTAAGTACATGAAGTTCCTTAAGTTGGAAGACTCTATTTTGAAACAAAAAAAAAAACTTTAATGGTTTAAGGAGGGTGATACTAACTCTATGTACTTCCATTCTTTTAAAAGGGGAAGAAGAAGGAAGTTTTTTAATCATAAAGTTGTCAATGAAAATGGAGACTGGGTACAAGGTGATGACAACATTTCTCAAGTATCTTGTGAACACTTCAAGGAAATCTTTAGAGGTGAACAAAAGTGTATCAATGAGCATACTTTCGAATGTATTCCAATGACGATTAGTCATGACCAAAATATTCAACTTAGGAATATACCTAGTATGGATGAATTTAAAGAGGTGGTCTTTCTATGAATCCTAATTCTGCAGCTGGGCTAGATGGTATGATTGGGTACTTTTTTTAAAAGTTTTGGCATATTATCAAGAATGATCTAATGGGGGTTGTACATGATTTTTTTTCCCTGGATAGATGATTCATAAATATTTCTCCCATTCTTGCATTGTGTTGATCCCTAAAGTGAACAAATCAAATAAGATGGCTGAATTTAGGCCTATAAGTCTGAGTAACTTCACTAGCAAGATCATACCTAAGCTAGTGTGTAACAGACTTAGCTCTATCCTCCCTGCCTTAATCTCTCCGAACCAGTCCTAATTAGTTAAAGGAAGAAGTATTTCATAGAATTTTATCCTAGGACAGGAAATCATTCATCATATCAAAAAACCCAATGTAGCAATGTATTAATTAAACTAGACATGGTAAAACCTTCTGACAGGGCTTCATGGTTATATATATGTATGGTTTTATGGAAAAGAGGATTTGCTGGGGTGTTTATTGATATGGTGTGGATAATTATGGCTAATAATTGGTACTCAATCATATTCAATGGTAAGAGATATGGTTTTTTTCAATCCACTAGAGGTCTCAAGCAAGGTGATCGCCTTTATCCGGCCCTATTTAATATAGGTGCGGAGGTATAATCAAGATCTTTTAACAGGCTTCATAATCATTCGGATTACCATGGTTTTACCATGGAAATGAGGGGGCCAGAGGTGAACCATTTGAGCTTTGCATATGATATAATTTGGTTCACCTCTGGGAGATGCAAAACTTTGAATCTCCTAATGACTACCTTAAAGGAGTATGAAAATACTTCTTGACAACTCTTCAATAGAGATTAAAGTCACTTTATGATACACTCTAATACTTTCAATAGCACTAGAGATAGAATAAAGAGACTTACAGGTTTTAATCAAAAGCAAGGTCCTATTACTTATCTAGGCTTTCCTTTATTTGTTGGTAGGCCTAGGAATATTTATTTTTCAGACCTTGTTAATAATGTTTTTGGTAGGATTACAAGGTGGCAAACCAAAAAACATAGCTACGGGGGAGAGGCAATACTTACAAAACATCTGTTACAAGATCATGCTATCTATATAGTTTATACTGTAACTCCTCCAACTACTATTCTTAAGCAAATTCAAATGCTTATGGATGATTTTTTCTGGGGATGGAATAATGCTAGGAAGAAATACCATTTGGCTTCTTGGATGAACTTAAGCTTACCTTGTGATGAGGGAGGAGCAAGCATGAGGAATTTAAAAGATATTTTTAGCATATTCCAATTCAAGCAATGGTGTAATTTTAGAACCAAGCAAACATTGTAGGGTGATTTATTGATGGCAAAGTAACACAAAACGTCCAATCCTCTTAGAAAAAAATGAGACACTAGAGAGTGATTTACTTGGAAATACATGTTGATGAATAGGCCACAAGTTGAGCAAAAGATCCAATTGAAACTTGAAGCTGGAAATTGTTCCTTTATGTGGGATAATATGCTAGGCATTGGACCATTAGAACAATTCACCACCAACAACAACAAATTCAATAAATCCAAAGTTGCAGATTTTTAGGAGGAAGGGAGGTGGAGCTGGAGCAGACTGTTGGAGCAGGCACCAGCCTCTCAGCTCTCCAACATCCTACATATAGAAATTTCCCTTCACCAGCACCTACCATATCAAGTAGTGTGGAAACTCAACACTCATGGAGGCTTCAGCTGCTCATCAGCTTGGGAAGATATTAGCGAGAAAAGGGCTTAGAATCACTTCAACTCCCTTTTATGGCATAAGAACATTCCATTTCAATCTTCTTTCTTATAATGGAGAGCCTTTAGGGGAAAAATCCCTACTAATCATGAACCTATTAACTTTGGCATTGAGCCATAAAATTGTGTTTGTTCTTTTGACAGGTCCAGAATGCATTGCAAAGAACATATTTTCAGTAAAGGAAATTTTGCAACCAAAGTCTGGAGATGTTTTGCTGGAACTGCAGGCATGCATCAAGACTAGTTTCCTCTGCAGGTGCTGTCCAGCAATGGTGCACTGCCAGGCCAAAAAATGCAGCCAACAAAATGCTCCTATAAGCCATACCTATATTTATTTGCTGAAACATATTGAAGAACAAGTGTGCGGCCAAGTATGGAGGCAAAACAACCAACATAAGAAGGGTCAAATATGCCATATACAAGGAAAACTACAAGATGATTAACACTACCTTCCCACAAGTTAAATTGCCAGCAGAATGGACAGATTTTCTCCAAAGGAGTGAGAGGTGTGTTCATGACATCAATGTGAACATGGGGACTTGGACTAGACCTAAAGATTAGTGGCTCAAAGTGAAAACTAATGGCAGTGCAATCACTAATCAAGGCAGGCAGGGCGCTGGTGGTATCTTAAGAAATAAAAATGGCAGGTTGGCGATGGCATTCACATTACAACTTGGAGAGGGAATAAACAACAAGGCTGAAATAGAGGCAACCATCTTTGGATAGACTTGGGCACTCGAACTAGGATATAGAAACACAATATTGGAACTTGACACCCAATTGGTTGTGAATTAGATCTTAAAGAAGGTTGTCCCTCAATAGAGAATTATCACACACTTGGGAAGGTTACAAAACCTCATTTCTCAAACCCAGAATTTCAAGTGCTTACATGTATTCAGGGAAGCTAATTAGGTGGCTGATGCACTATCAAAACAAAGCCACAAGACAACTACTCCACAGGTTTATTATAACAGCCAACAAATGCCTAAAGAATCAAAATCATACAACAACCTCTATCTGTTGCAGATGCCTAGCTTTAGAAGGAAGAAGACCAAAAGGATTAAAGAACCTCACTAATTATCCTTATATCTTTTAAACATAGCTATAAATAAAAAGTATGACTACTTTGACTATGTTTGTTTAGTTTATAGGCTTTCTTGTAAAGGGAGAGTGTCCCTAGTTTATGTTTTCTAGATACATTGATTTGAGAGGAGTCCTTTCCTTAGGTGCTTAGTATTTTGATTTCATCCTTTATGTAAGGGGAAAGAGTTAATTTTCTTTGTGAAGTTGACTCCGAACCATCTTAGGTTGGAAGTAAGGTTTATGCCCCCTCCTTTTATTTTGTTTTTGTTATTAATGATAAGACATGGGGTGTTGCTCAGCCCCTACCCCTCCAAGGGTAATTCAACAACAGAAAAATCCAGAAATCCCAAAACCTAACATTAAAAACTCAATCATATATATTGGAACTAAAATCCTAAATCCCTAACCCTAAAAACTAGAAAAACAACTAAAATCGTAACCCTGACCCTAGCATTAACCATAGCCCTAACCCTACTTTAAATCCTAAACCCCTAGTTCAAAATATAAAAACCCAAATATCAAACACTAAACTATTCTTATGAAACCTCAAATCCTTAACCCTAAACCCAATAACCCAAAAAAAGAAACCTAACCCGAATCCATAAACCTGAAACACCAAGCCCAAAATACAAAAACTCAAACATTAAATACTAAACAATAGATTTTGAACCTCAAATGCTAAATCATGAACCATTAAACTTAAAAAACCCTACAGCGTAACCATAACCATAACCCTATCCCTTACCCTAAATCCTAAACACTAAATCATAAGTCCAAAAAATAATCTTAAAAAAACCCAAGTCCAAAATACAAAAAGTATAACAATAAAAACTAAACCATAGATATTGAACCTAAAATCCTAAACATTAAACCATAAAACCTTAAAACCGAAACTCTAACCCAAACCCTCCTAAACCATTAACCCAAAACCCTAGGCCCAAAATACCAAAACCTAAACATTAATCACTAATCCATAGAATTTATATCGAAAATTAAAAACCCATAGCCTAAATCATAAAAAAATAAACCCTAACCCTAAAAGTATCCCTTAAATGAATCTTAACCATAATCCTAAACCAAAATCCCAAAATACAAACACCCCAACGTTAAACACTAAACCATAGGTAATAAACTCAATTCCTTAACCCTAAACCCTAAAATAAGAAAAACAAGCTAAATTCTAACCCTAACTCTAACCCTAATATTAACCCTAACCCCAACCTTAATCCTAACCATATCATACAGCCTAAACCCCAATCCCTAAATACCAAAACCCAAACATCAAACATTGAACCATTGATATTAAACCTCAAATTCTAAATACTAAACCCAAAAACGTTTAAAAACCGAAACCCTAAGCATACACCAAAACATAAACCTTACCTTAATCCTAACCCTAACCGTCAACCATAAATTGAAACCCTAAGGCTAAAATACCAATACCCAAACACTAAATAATAAACAACACATTAAAACCTCAAATGTTAAATCCCGATCCATGGAACCTAAAAAAACCGACATCCTAATTCTAATCATAACCCTAACCATAATTTTAAACCCTAAATTCTAAACCTTAAGTCCAAAAAAACATTAATTCAAAATATGAAAACCAAAACATTCAACACTACACCATAAATTTAAAACCTTAAATAACCACAAAACCTAAGACCTAAAAAGAACTTAAATCCTAACCCTAACCCTAACCTAAAACCATTAACCCAAAACCCCAAGCCCAAAAACAAAACATTAAACACTAAACCATAGAATAAAATCCAAAAATACTAAACTACAAAATCGATAACCTAAAAAAACCAATAAGCACTAACCCTGACATTAAACCCTAAACCCTAAACCCAAAGTCAAACTACCAAAATCTTAACATTACACATAAAACAATAGATATTATAATTTATATCCTTAACCCCAAACCCTAAAACATAAAAAATAACCTAAACCCTAACCCTAATCCTGTCCTTAACATTAAACACTAAACCCTAAAACCTAAAAAATAACATAAACTTTAACCATAACCCTACCATAAACCCTAGACCCCAAGCCAAAAATACCAAAACAAAAACATTAAACACTAAAATGCTGATATTAAACCTCAAATCCTAAACACTAAACCCAAAAACCTAAAAAAACAAAACCCTAACCGTAAACCTAACTCTAACCTTAAAACTAACCCTAACCTTAAATCATAAACCCAAAACCCTAAAGCTAAAATAAAATAATCCAACTATTTAATATTAAAGCATTGATTTTAAACCTAAAATAGTAAACCCCGAACCATAAAAGCTAAAAATAAGCCAACACCCTAACCCTAATCCTAAACCTAACCCTAACTCTAAACCCTAATCCCTATACCCTTTGTCCAAACAAAAGTTCAAAGGAAAAATCCCTAAGTACAATATAGGAAAACCTAAACATTAAACACTAAACAGTTGATTTTAAACTTCAAGTCCAAAACTATAAACCCTAAAACAATAAAAAAGTTTACTCTAACCCAAACCCTCCTAAACCATTAGCCCAAAACCCCAAGCCCGACATCTCAAAACCCAAACATTAATCATTAATCCATAGAATTTATTTTGAAAATTAGAAACCTAGAGCCTAAATCAAAAAAAAAACCTTAACCCTAAATTTATCCCTCACACATGAACCCTAACCCTAATCCTATCCTTAACCCTAACCCTAAACCCAAAGCCCAAAATACAAAAACCCCATCATTAAACACTAAACCATAGGTAATAAAACTCAAATCCTTTACCCTAAAACCTAAAACTAGAAAAACAAGTAGAACTGTAACCCTAACTCTAAACCTAATACTAACCCTAACCCTATCATAGATGCTAAACCCCAATCCCAAAATACTAAAACCCAAACATCAAACTTTAAACGATGGATATTAAAACATAAATTTTAAATACTTAACTTAAAAACATAAAAAAAAAAAAAACCATAACCCTAACCCTAAACCTAACCCTAAACATAATCCTAACCCTAACCCTAACCCTAAACCATAAACTGAAACCCTAAAGAAAAAATACCAATACCAAAACACTAAATAATAAACAACACATTAAAACCTCAAATGCTAAATCCTGATCAATGAAACCTAAAAATACCTAAATCCTAATAATAATCCTAACCTTAAACATAATGCTAAACCCTAAACTCTAATCCTTAAGTCCAAAAAGAATCCTAATTCCAAAATACAAAAACAAAAACATTAAACACTAAACCATAGATTTTAAACCTTAAGTAACCACAAACCCTAAGACCTAAAAAGAACATAAACCCTAACCCTAACCCTAACCTTAAGACATTAACCCAAAACCCTAAGCCAAAATAATAAAACCCAAACTTTAAACACTAAACCATAGAATTAAATCAAAAAAATACTGAACTTCAAAATAGAAAACCTAAAAAAGCCTAAAACACTAACCCTAACCAAATCCCAAACACGAACCTAACCCTAATCCTATCCTTAACCATAACCCTAAACCCAAATCCCAAAATACCATCTAGGAAATTCCATAAAGAGATCAAGATCTCAAATAATGTGCAAATTTATGGATTATTCATATAAAGAGGTCAAATCTAAATCATCCTAGTTCGAGAAATACGCCACTAACGTCCCTTGAATCATGGATAAATCTTAAGAGAGTAGAATCAAGGGATCAATAGATTTGTATTCGCAATCTATCTAGATTAATAAAATTATGTTTCTTCAAATTTTATTTCTGTGGTTTATTTATTTTCCATATGTTTAAATTTTTTTGCATACAAATGTTCTAGCACTTAAAAAAACAAACACCAAAATCATAACATTACATACTAAACCATAGATATTACAATTCAAATCCGTAACCCTAAACCCTAAAAACTAAAAAATAACCTAAACCCTAACCCTAACATTTAACACAAAACCCTAAAACCTAAAATACAACCTAATCAATAACCATTACCCTACCATAAACCCTAGACCCAAATCCAAAAAAAAAAAACCAAACATTAAACACTAAAACATTGATATCAAACCTGAAATCCAAAACCCTAAACCCAATAATCTAAAAATCACAAAACCTAACTTAACACTAACCCTAACTTTAACCTATAAACTCAAAACCCTAAATCCAAAATACAAAAACAGAAACATAAAACACGAAACCATAGATTTCAAACCTCAAATAGTAAACCCCTAACCATAAAACCTAAAAAAAAACTACACTCTAACCCTTATCCTAACCCTAACCCTAACCCTAAAACATCATCCCTAAACCATATGACCAAAAAAAGTTTAAAGAAAAAATTCCTAAGTCCAAAGTACGAAAACCCAAATATTACTTACTAAACCATAGATTATAAACCTCAAATCCTAAAACACATATCCTAAAATCTAAAATGAAACTAAACCCTAGACCTAACATAACACTAGGCTTATCCCTAACCCCTATCCGAAACCATTAACATTAAAACCCAGTCCCAAAATACAAAAAAAAGACAAATTAGTTCTCTCTCTAGAATTTCTTTCTCATACACAAACATTTCCTAATGAAAAATGACAATTTGAGCTCTAACGGCTAGTTTAGCCTAGCTGACAAGGGGCGTGAGCCACCGACGGTATCATCCACACCGCTGGAACAATCTTATAGGGGCTGTAGTTGAATATGAATACTACCCTACATGAATTTCCCTTCGTTTCGTAACATAACTCAGCGAAATCCAAGTTCAAAGAACAGATGACCTCTTCGAAGTCGCGAGGTGCAATGGAAGACTAAGTCGAAAGTATTTCCCATGGTCTATTTGGTTATATCAAGAAATTCAACATACATGGAATGACTCTAATAAAAATGAGCTTCAACATACTTTTAAAACAAGGAATTCTAATTATCCAGTTGATGGAAAAGATAAGGTGAATTTTGGGGTCGGTGCAGACGAAGGTTGAGATTGTCAACCCCAAAATCAGACCTTTCCTCGAACAAATATGAATGAAATGACCACTGGGATTTTCTCCCTAAGATAAGAGGTTCACCTAACCGCAATATGTAGTGGTATCGAAGGTCATAAAACGGATACTAGAATTTCTGTTGACCATTACCGAAGTCAAAGATAAGATGACATTAGATGTATCAAAGAGCAGAAGTCTAATGGGAATAATCACAAATCTACTGTGGGAGCATATCATTTGCATCAACAACATAAGAAACCTGAAATGGTCGAACAAAATGCTATCGAAATAACTCCAATATGAGGGAAAGGGAAATATGTAACAATGAATGATTGAGGGACAACAGTAAAAGTAATAGACTTAGAAAATCAATCTTAGGTTTTAGGACGTTGTAACACGATGGATAAAACATATCACAAGGGTGGAATAACCCAAACATGTGTGCATACTATGCAATTGGAGGAGGTTGGAAGGAGGTGGAACGCCAAAAGCAAGGAGGTGCAAAAGGCAGGTAAGTTCTCTAACAATGTTACTACTTTTAACAATAATAAATTCAATAATACTACTAGTGCTGGGCATGTCCATAATAATGCCATGGGATTTTTTGTTGTTATGTTTAATGATAGGAATTATCGTAACAATGCTAGTAATAGTGGCGTTCAAAAGGAAATAAATTCTGCTCTTGTAAATGTGAAGGTGAGGCTAGTGCAGCAACCTGAAAATTTGAAGGCTTGTGATCTTAATGCCTATCAAATAGAGTTTCCTAAAATCTCTACAAACTTTGACAAAAGAACCCCCCCCCCATCAACAATATATAACAAAAATGCTAGTATCTCTAAACATGTTAATTCTAAAAATACTAAAGCTCTGACTACTATTAAGAAAGATTAGGTTTCAGAACAACCTCCATACACAAGTGTTTAAACTCTTGCTGCTAGATTGAGGCAAATCCATGAAGTTCAATGTCCTAATATATTTCTAAAACTAAACGTAGAGAGACTACCAAACAAGGTCAACAAACTTTAATATTTGATATGCATGACTAATTGCATAGCCTTACAGTGGATTGCAAATTTACTTTGGTTGGGAAATTTAGTACTACAATACCGAAAGTGAAGTTAATTAGAAAAAGAATTATCCAACAGACTCAAATTAATTGGGGGGGGGGGGGTAAACATTGCTCATTGAAATTCAAACCTGTTATTGTTGATCTCCAAAATGAGCTGGACTACAACACTTGGACACAAAAGAGAATGACCATAGAGGGTAAACTCATGAGAATTGAAGCTTGGACTCCATTCTTTACCCATGAAGAAGATATTCATATCGTACCAGTTTGGATTGTTCTTCTTGTACTACCCCTGGCACTGTTTTAAAAAACCTTTTGTACTTCCCGTTGTTGGAGTTTGTAGGCAAACTGTAATATTTGGATACATCTTCCATCAAAAGATCAAGGGCAGGGATTTACTGAATTAAAGATGCAAATTGATTTCACATAGCATAGGCCTAGATATTTGTGGATTTTTTTTGATGAGGATGATGATACCATGGGAACATGGCAGCCAATTTATTAGAAGAATATCCCCCCCCCCTATTGTGAAGATTGTTGACATCAAGGTCATGATATAGAAGAATGTGAAGCAACAATGAGAGATAAGAAGTACAGACAAAGGAAGGAATAGGAAAATGACAAGAAAAATATAAATAAGGAAAAGAAAAAAAAACAATGAACAAGAAGCAATGCAGAGCAAAACAAAAGAGGGTATGGATTAGTTGCAGCAAAAAGCTAGAGAAGGTGGTAGGCAAAAACAACCAATTAATCAAAATAAGGGAGAATGACACACTCAAAGAAAGAGAAGCCAAAAATTCAAAGATGAGTTAGGAAAAAAAGCATTTTGGAGACCTACAAAAACTACCAATCAGGCTGTAAAGGAAAACAAACATAGTCATGTTCAACAGGAAGGTCTGAGTACTAACCATGAAAATGATATCTTTAATAATATAACTATGCAGGTGGAAAATACTACTACATAGCAGAATACAACCCAGGTGGGATACATAATTTAAGGAAATCAGGACGTGGAGCGTATGGGAAATAGACAAAACAAGAAACAGAGTAATCATAAAAAAGATGGGTGGAACAACAATTTAGGTATCATAGCTGAAAAAGCTAACTCTATTAGAATGCAATTAAATGAGATTATGATGGATGTAGCTTATGGAGGTAAAGAAGGGGGATGTAAGGAGAATACTACTAATCTGCAGGAAGGGGTGACCAAAGGGGGGAACCTATCTCATGATGGGCATGAGAAGGAGTATTCGGACCAAAACCCTGACCTTAGAGACAAAACTAAAAGGAAAAAACAAAAAAAAAGAGGGCAAACAGAAAATCTTAGAAAAGGCTCAATAGACATAAAACTTGCTCACATGTAATAAGGCTACACACAGGGGAAATTAAAATATGTAAAGTGAAGGCAGGGTATCACAAAACAGGGGTAACAATGAAAAGGATATGTACATAAATTTTACCAATGGAAACTTAGAAAGTACCCCTAAGAGAATAACCAAATCTAGCAAGAAAAAAAGAGATGCAGCTAAGAGAAGGTTAAACAAACAAAATGATGAAGTTCAATAAAACATCAGTATCCCGATGATGATGATGAGACTAGTGATGCTTTGATAAGAACAAGGGTACTTTCAAGTCAATATTGTCCCCCTTATTGATGAATATAAGGTAGTTAACTTAGAAGATGATTTGGATAGAAATAATCAATCTGTTCAGGATCCCGATGATGATGATGAGACTAGTGATGCTTTGATAAGAGAGTTAACTCCTCAAAAATATCACGCCTTGGAAGAGGAGCTTGAACGAGTGACTACAAGTAAAGGTTTATCTAATAGAGGGTTGAAAAATGAAAATTTTCACTTCAAAAATTACGATATTTGATTCTCTCTGCTAGCAGACCAAACACAAAAGTTTCTCATCTAGAGTTTCCCAATGATTATCACAATCATATGGAATGTGAGGGGAATTAACACTCAGGGAGTTATGGAAATAAGCAAAATGATCAAGAAAAATCAACAATTATGTATTATTGATATTCTATAGCCTTTTGCGAATAATGGTAATGTGATTAATTTCAAGAACCAGCTAGCCAAGGATAATGCAGTGACCAACTGTAATGGTAAAATTTGGCTCTTCTGAAATGGTGATATTGACTTTAATTTTAGAGATCAAGATAAGCATCAAATTACCTGTGACGTTAATCACAATGAGTTACAAATGCAATACACCACTAATTATGTCTATGCCAAATGCAAAGATCATCGAAGGAGGCCTTTATTGGGATAAAATGCTCCAACAAGAAAAGGAAGAGGACAAACTTTAGTAGGGTATTATAATGTTACAACATCCATTTAGGAAAATCTTGGGGGAATTTATTACAATATTAGAAAAATCATGGACTTCATTTCCATTATTGAATCTTGTGGGATAATGGATATTACATTTAGTGGTAAAAAATACTGTTGGTCGAATAATAGAGGCATCAACTAAAGAATCTCGAGAAGACTTGACAAAGGCCTTATAAATGGTACTTGTTTGGATATGATTCCCCAAACAAACATTACTCATCTACCGTCTACTTGTTAAGGTCACTGCCCTCTATTAGTATAAATAATCAACAAAGAGGAGGGTCACACTAAGTGTTTCAAATTCCTTAACTGCAGGGTGGACAACCCCAACTTCCAGGGAACTCTTAAATATTGTTGGGAGAGGGAGGTAATAAGTAATTCTAGGTGGAGGTTCGAAAAAAATTGAAAAGACTCTCTAACACTCTGAGTACTTGGTGAGGTCAAAGAGGGAATTTGGTGACATTTTGCTAAGAGTAACAGAGTGTTAAGAGAAGGTTAAGGGAACTGAAGAAAACTCAATTAAGAACAAGTGTGATACCAACATAGAGTCTTTCCATGAACATAATACTAAGTATATTAGATATCTTAAATTGGAGGACTCCATTATGAAATAAAATCTCAGCTACAATGGTTCTAGGAGGAAGATACCAACTCTAAATTCTTTCACTCTTGGATTAGGGGTAGAAGGAGAAAGCTGTTCATTCGCAGAATACAGGAATATGTGAATGGGTTCAGGGTGATGAAAATATTGGTAAGGCTGTATGTGAGTATTTTCAACAAAAGTTTACAGGGCAAACAAAACTATCAAAGAAGAGTTTCTTTAATGCATCCTTAGAATGGTAAATGAAGACCAGAATAACAGACTTATCTTCAATCCTACTATGGTTGAATTAAAAGAGGTTTTATTTTCCATTAACCCTCTATCTGCAACAAAGTCGGATGGTATGAATGGGTACTTTTTTTCCAAAATGTTGGCACATCATCAATCACGACCTGATGGAAATGTTAAAGTTTGTTTTCAGTGGCTAGAAGATTTCCAAATACTTTTCACTTTCCTTTATTATACATTTACCCAAGGTAAGTAACCCCAACAAAATGAAAGAGTTCAGGCCTATTAGCTTGATGAACATAATTAGTAAATCATCTCCAAATTGTTGAGTACAAAATTGAGTGCTATTATGCCTAACTTGATCTCTCTCAATCAGTATGGTTTTGTGAAGGCTAGAAGTATATCTTAAAATATTATGTTGTCTCAAGAAATCATCCACTAGATTAAAAATCTTAATATAGATAGTAATGTCATTATAGATCTTGATATGGCAAAGGCCTATGGCAGAGTATTTTGGTCTTATATATGTCTGGTACTAAAGAAGATCGGTTTTAATGAGATATTCATAGACATGGTATGGAGAGTTATGGAAAATAACTGGTACTCTATCATTATTAATGGAATAAGATTTGGTTTTTTCCAATATTTTAGGGGCCTAAAACAAGGTGACCCCCTTTCTCCTGCCCTATTTTTATAAGGTACAGAGATGCTGTCTATGTCCTTAAATGTTAACATAATCACCCACAATAACATGGATTCTTCATGGAAGGAAGGGACCCCTAGGTGAACCACTTGAGCTTTAAAGATGATACCGTTCTGTTGACTTAAGGAAGATCTAAAACTCAACAACTCATCATTCAAACTTTCAATGATTATGAGGATAAATAAGGCCAAATGATCAATAGGGACAAGGTCATTTCCTTGGGTATTAGAATGTTTTTTACAGTACAAAAGACAACACTAAAAGGATCATTGGGTTTAAAACAAAAGGTATTATCACATATCTTGGATGCCCTATTTTGGCAGGTAGACCTAGAATTTCTTATTTTTTTGACCTTGTAAATAAAGTGATTTGCAGGATTACACGGTGGCAAACTAAGAAACTAAGCTATGCTTGTAGAGCTGTGTTGATTACACATGTCCCTCAAGCTCTCCCAATTCACGTATCATCAGCTAGTACTCCTTTCTCCATAATACTCAAGCAAATCAAAATATTTATGGCACACTTCTTCTATGGATGGAAAAGTGCTTAAAAGAAATATCATTGGGCTTCGTGGAAGAACCTTAGCTACTATATAAAGAAGGAGGGGTGGGAATGAGGAATTTGGAATATGTGTGATTAGCATTCCAATATAACTAATGGTGGATCTTTAAGACTTAGCACACATTTTTTGGTGACCTCCTTAAATCCTAATATTGTTAAAGGTCATAGCCAATCTGTAAAAAATAAGACTTTGGTTACTTGTTGAATTAAAACATATGATATATAACAGGATTAATGTTGAACAACACATTCAATTGAATCTTAATTCTGGTAATTTTTTCTTTTTGGTTGGACAATTTGTTAGGTGAAGTCTACGTAGCTCAATTTTCTCACAATAGCCACATGTTTGATAATAAAAAGGAGAAGATTTTTGGGTGGTTAGCCAGTGGAATTATCAATTGTTGATTTAACTGGTACCCCCAAGTCTGATGGCCAACATCCTATCAACAAAAATTCCACAACAACAACTCCAAGACAAGGCATACTGGAAAGCCAATTCCAATGGCATGTTTAGTAGTTCTTCATATTGCAACTAAATTAGGGAAAAAAGACCTACAAATCAATTCAATGCTTTTATCTGTCACAAACACATAGCATTCAAAGCGTCCTTTCTCCTCTGGAGCTATTTAAATGGAAATGTTCCTACTAATGAAAAAATAACCAATTTTAGAATTGGTCCTACTAACTATTTTTGCTACAGCAACAGGTCAGGAAAAGACACCATCAACCACATTTTAAACAATGGTAATCTTTCTATTGAAGTCTTGAAAAGTTTTGCAAATATAGAAAGAGTTAAATTTGATCACAAATCTTTGAAACAGCTTAAGCACAATAGTGGACAATGATGCTCATAAACTCATCTTACAGGCTACTCCTATTCTCATCTGCTTGAACCTATGGTAAAATAGATGTTTTAGTAGATACGGTGTGAAAACCTCCAATGGTAGAAGAGTCAGGTAAGCAATTTGTAATTACAGTTATAAACTAATAACTTCCCTTTTTTATCAGATTCATTCGCCTTCTACTTGGTGTGGAATCACCCAGCTAGCATAAAAGGAATAAACAAATTAAAAAAGTACAGAAGATAGCATGGACAAGACCACCTGACCAATTGATCAAAATCAACACATATTGAAGTGCATTAGATAACCAAGGCAGGATGGGGGCAGGACGTATATTGAGAGATCATGAATGCATCCTACTACTACTCTATACATCCTCCCTTGGAAATGCTACAATCAATCAAGCAAAAATAGCTGCAGCCATATTTTAAATGACTTGGGTATTGGAATTAGGGTACATGAAAATCCATCTGGAAATGGATTCTATGTTATCAGGCAACTGGATCTTACAAAAAGCTACCCCACGGTGGAGCATATGAAGTCAGCTGGACCGGCTGAAAACGCTCATCTCACAGACTCATGAATTTAAATGTGCACACATCTTCTGGGAGGCCAACTAGGTGGCTGATGCATTGTCGGAACATAGCCACAAACTCCCTACTCCTAAAATATACTATAACGGTCAAGATTTACCCAAAGAAGCAAATGCCTACTATAAGCTTGATTTACTAAAAATTCCATGCTTTAGAAGGAAGATGACTAAGAAGATTAAAGAACCCCCTTAAAAATATGTGCAACCACATTATTTTTTAAATGTTGAGTCCACATGATCATAGTTATGAAGGTAAGGTTTAGTTCCCCCTCCATATAAATTTTTGTTGAATGGTAATGCCTGGGGGTGTTGCTAAGCCCCTACACATCCAAGAGTGTTTAAATTATCAAAAAAAAGCCCAAAATATCATCGCTTCCCCAATTCCTGATTTTTTCCTCTCACTAAGTTATCTAACTATGAAAAACGATCCCTAACATTATCTAAAAGTCACGCTTAAGCGAATGGTTAAGCCTGTCTGACATAGAGAGTGAGCCGCCAATGGTACCTTCAAGACCGCTGGTGTCACGACCCAAATCGGGGACGCGACTGGCACCCACATTTACCCTCCTATGTGAGCGAACCAACCAATTTAACCCTTAACATTTTAATACAATATCGACAAAAGAAATGCGGAAGACTTAACTCATTAATAAAAACAAATCAAAAACTATTATTATTATCCCCAAAATCTGGAAGTCATCATCACAAGAACATCTATCTCAATTTACTAATCTAAGAATGTCTAAAAACAAAATATAACTAAAAAGCTAGTCCATGCCGGAAGTTCAAGGCATCAAGACTTGAAGAAGAAGATCCAGTCCAAGCTAGACGCATTAGCTCACCCTGAATTTCCGATGGAGTGAAGACTGGCTTGATCTACTGCTGAGTTGAAGTTGACGGAACGTTTGCTGCATTACACAAATAACAAAAAGGAAAACATAAAAGTAGGGGGGGTCAGTACAACCACACGTACTGAGTAGATATCATCGGCTAACTCAAAATAGGGAACAATATATATCAATAATAATGTAAATCAACTACAATACTCAACATGTAGCAATAGCAATTACTTTATCATTAACAATTTCCGTCAAGTTCACACATGAGGACTCAAGCCTCAATACCATACTCATTTGGAATTAAGTCATTAGACTGAGTATATTCATTATCTTTCAAGATTCATTATCTTTCTTCCTCTTGTGTCGGTACGTGACACTCCGCTCCTCTAATTCTATCCTGGTGTCGGAACGTGACACTCCGATCCTCATTCATTCTATCCTGGTACCGGAACGTGGCACCCGATCCATATTCTATCCTGGTGTCGGAACGTGACACTCCGATCCTCATATTCATTCTATCCTGGTCGGAACGTGGCACCCGATCCTCACATTCTATCCTGGTGTCGGAACGTGACACTCCGATCCTCATATCATTCTATCCCCCTGGTACCGGAACGTGGCACCCGATCCCCTAATTCATCAAGCCTTCTTTTACACTAAGGCATCCTCATTCTCATTATATAATTTATCAAGCGAATTAGGGTTCTTTCAAGATTGGGATTCAATAGCTTCATCATGCTTGTTAATAATCACATCTCATAATCATAATCATGCTAGCACACAATTTAAGCACATAGACAGGTTTACAACATCATCAATACATATCATACACTATCAAGAGTTCACTACGATTATCGTAACACAAAACCATAACCTACCTCCACCGAAGATTGGAATCCACAAGAAATTTCCCAAGCTTGCTATCTCCTCAACCAATTCGATCGATCTGCTCTCTCTCTCTTTTCTGTTCTTTCTCTTTTGTTTTATTCAAACCCTCTTTCCTTTACCCTAATTAATCATGTAATTAAGTGTGAAAAAGGACAATAAAACCCCACTAATTCACTTAAGGTTACCCCTTTTAACCCCTAAGTAATTAGACTTATTAATGTTACCCCTCAATCTTTATAATTAAGGAAAGAATAGTCAAAACGACCCTTAAAACGTGTGGAGAAATCCTAAACTGTCTGGGACTGCGTGACCTGTGACGGGCCGTCATACCTGCGACGGTCCGTCACGATGGCCGTCGCACCTGCCCAAAATCCCACCGTCACCACGGACGCTGTGACAGTCCGTCACGCCTGTGACGCCCGTCCTGCACGTCCGTCATGGCGGTCAGAAACTCGTTTCTCGAACCAAATTCTCAAACGTTGAAGTGTTTTTGCAACGGAAACTCACGACGGTTCGTCGTGGATGTGACGGCACGTCCTGCAGGTCCGTCACAATTTACAGAGAGTCGATTTTCAGTACCCAATTACAGAATTCCAAGTATGATGCAACGATTCACCCTCGACGGGCCGTCGTGGCCTACGACGGTCCGTCGTGGTGTCCGTAGTATGGCCCAGTTTTTTTCCAGAATTAAAATCTGCTGCTCAAAACGACTAAACAGGTCGTTACAATAGATACCAATTTACCCATCGTTCGTCCCCGAACGAATCAAAGGAAGAAAACAGTGGCGAAAAGGAGTACCTGAATCTGTAAACAGATGTGGGTATTTTTCTTGCATATCTGCCTCCTTCTCCCAAGTAGCCTCTTCAACCGGTCGATTCTTCCATTGCACTTTGATGGATGCAATCTCCCTCGACCTCAGTTTGCGAACTTCTTCTATCTAATATAGCAACCGGTTCCTCTTCATAAGTCAAGTTCTCATCCAACAAAACTGAATCCCAACGGATAAGGTAGTTTCCATCTCCGTGGTATCTCTTCAACATGGATACGTGGAACACCGGATGCACTCCGGACAGCCCTGGGGGCAAGGCTAATTCATAAGCCACCTCCCCTATTCTCTTAAGCACTTCAAATGGTCCAATATACCTTGGACTTAACTTACCTCTTTTTTCCAAACCGCATCACCCCTTTCATGGGCGAAACCTTCAACAAGACTTGTTCACCTTCCATGAACTCCAAGTCTCTAACCTTTCGGTCTGCATACTCCTTTTGTCTACTTTGAGCCGCTAAAAGCTTTTCTTGAATAGCTTTCACCTTCTCCATAGAATCCCTTAACAGATCAGTCCCCCAAGGTCTAACTTCAAAGGCGTCAAACCAACCAATGGGAGATCTACACCTCCTCCCATACAATGCTTCAAATGGAGCCATATCAATACTGGAGTGATAGCTATTATTGTATGAGAACTCTGCCAAAGGTAAGAACTATCCCAATGTCCACCAAACTCTATCACACACGCACGAAGCATATCCTCCAACACTTGAATCGTTCGCTCAGATTGACCATCGGTCTGAGGGTGAAATGCAGTGCTAAGGTCCAACCTAGTACCTAATTCAGCATGCAATGTTCTCCAAAACTTAGAAGTAAACTGCGTACCTCTATCTGATATGATTGAGAGGGAACTCCATGCAACCGAACGATTTCTGAGATGTAATCTTGGCTAACTTCTCTGCATTGTAGGTCACCTTGACAGGAATGAAGTGAGCAGACTTAGTTAACCTATCAACAATCACCCAAATGGAGTCATACTTACCCAATGTCTTGGGAAGACCAACCACGAAGTCCATCGCGATTCTCTCCCACTTCCATTCAGGAATGGGCATTCTCTGAAGTGTTCCTCCGGGCCTTTGGTGTTTCATACTTTACTTGTTGACAATTTGGACACTTGGCAACAAACTCAACAATATCTCGCTTCATTCTACTCCACCAGAAGTGTTGCTTTAGGTCGCGATACATCTTGGTTGCACCAGGATGTATAGAATATCCGGAACTATGAGCTTCTGTAAGAATAGTGGTGATCAAATCATCGATCGGGGTACACATACTCTTCCCTTGATCCTCAAAACACCTTCCCCATCGATTATTGCTTCCTTAGCCTCTCCTTGCAACACTTTATCTCGAATTCGCCTTAGTTTCTCATCATCAAACTGTTTCCCCTTAATCTGATCAAGAAAAGAGGATTTTGCCTCTACACAAGCTAACAATCCTCCCTTCTCGTTTATTTCTAACCTCATAAGGTCATTAGCCAAAATCTGCACTTCTCTAGCCAATGGGCGTCTAGAAGCTTGCAAATGAGCTAGACTTCCCATGCTTCCGACCTTTCTACTCAAGGCATCTGCCACCACATTCGCCTTCCCCCGGATGATACAAAATAGTGATGTCGTAGTCCTTCAGTAGTTCCATCCATCTCCTCTGTCTTAAGTTCAAGTCTTTCTGAGTGAAGACATACTGTAGGCTACGATGGTCCGTGTAGACTTCACACTTAACCCCATACAAGTAGTGTCTCCATTGCTTTAGTGCAAACACTACCGCGGCCAACTCCAAATCATGGGTCGGATAGTTACGCTCATGCACATGCACCTTTAATTGCCTCGAAGCATAAGCAATCACATTCTTCTCTTGCATTAGCACTGCACCCAACCCAGAATAGGATGCATCACAATAAACAATGAAGTTTTTGCCCTCTATTGGGAAGGTAAGAATTGGTGCGGTAGTCAACAAAGTCTTAAGCTTCTGGAAGCTTTCCTCACACTCATCCGACCATACAAATGGGACGTTTTGCTTAGTCAAGTTCGTCAATTGGGAAGCTATGGAAGAGAATCCCTTGACGAATCGGCGGTAGTAGCTAGCTAACCCCACAAAACTCCTTATTTCTGACACGTTTGTAGGTCTTACCCAATTCTTCACTGTCTCAATCTTAGATGGATCCACCATCACTCCATCCTTAGAAACCACGTGCCCCAAGAAGGACACTGAATCTAGCCAAAACTCACACTTGGAGAATTTCGCATACAGCTTTTTCTTTCTCAACAACTCTAACACCATTTTCAAATGCTCCTCATGTTCTTTCTTACTTTTGGAGTATATCAGTATATCATCAATAAACACAATCACAAAGAGGTCCAAGTATGGCTTGAAAATCCCGTTCATCAAGCTCATGAAGGCAGCAGGGGCATTTGTAGACCAAATGACATTACCACAAATTCATAATGCCCATACCTAGTTCGAAAAGCAGTCTTTGGCACATCCGTTGCTCGTATTTTCAGTTGGTGATAACCGGACCTCAAGTCAATTTTAGAGAAGACACAAGCACCTTGTAACTGATCGAACAAGTCATCAATGCGAGGAATGGGGTACTTGTTCTTAATAGTTACCTTGTTCAACTGTCGGTAATCTATGCACATTCGGAAACTCCCATTTCTTCTTCTTCTTCAAAATAACCGGAGCACCCCAAGGAGATGCACTTGGTCTAATGAAGCCTTTGCTCAACAACTCTTGAAGTTGAGCCTTTAATTCTCTTAACTCCGCGGGAGCCATTCTATACGGGGGTATAGAAATGGGGCGAGTACCGGGTTCCAAATCAATGCAGAAGTCTATATCCCTATCTGGTGGCATACCGGGAAGACTGCAGGGAACACATCCAAAAACTCACAGACTACCGAAACTGACTCAATCGATGGTACTTGAGTAGTGTCATCCTTAAGATGTGCCAAGAAAGCTAGACAACCCTTACTAACCATCTTCTGAGCACGAATAAAGGAGATGATACGCACCGGATTGGGAGTGTAGTCACCCTCCCATACTAACTGATCTGCCCCAGGCTTGGCTAACGTCACTGTTTTAGCATTACAATCCAAAATCGCAAAGTTTGGAGAAAGCCAAGTCATACCCAGAATTACATCAAAGTCACCCATTTCTAAAATAACCAAATCTACATAAGTGTTTGCTCCCCACAAAATTCACCAAACAAGACCTATACACTTTTTCGACTATCACAGACTCACCCACCGGAGTAGAAACACGAATAGGCATGTCAAGTAATTCACAATGTAAATTTAGACCGTTAGCAAATGATGAAGATACATAAGAAAACGTGGAGCCAGGGTCAAATAACACAGATGCCATGCAATCACAAACCAAAAGATTACCTGTGATAACAGCATCAGACGCCTCCGCTTCAGATCTCCCAGGGAAAGCATAACAATGGGCCCCATTATTCGTCTCTCCGTTGCCCCTACCATGTTGTGTAGTAGTGGCTCCGTTTTGCCCTTCACCTCTGCCGTTTTGGTGACCACCATTACCTCGGCCACCACGCCCTCCAGAATAACGACCTCTACCATTACCACCTCTTCCTCTAGCCATTGGGGGTCTGTAACTCTTGTTTGGACAGTACCTCTTAATGTGTCCAATCTCTCCACACCCATAACATTCTCTGGGTTCACGCGTCGGCCTCTCAGAGAAGTGTTGACCGTTCTGAGGTGGACCCCCAACTACAGTCTGTAGTGAAGACTGTATTGGTCGATTTGAGTGACCTCCGGAGTTCTGTCCTCTAGAATAAGAACCATTATAATCACCTCCCCTCGGAACCTCTTTGATGTCGATGTCGTGGTGAAGTCATCTGGTTTCACCCTTCACCTCAATCACAAAGTCTACTACCACCTCTTGGAAGGATGTTGCCGTTGCCGCTATCTGTAAGGCTGAAATCCGCAATTCTGACCTCAACCCCTTCACAAAACGGCGGATCCGTTCTTGTGGACTGAAACAAAGTTGGGTGGCATATCTGGATAGTGCGCGAAATTTAGCCTCATACGCGTTTACTGTCATCCTTCCTTGTTCAAGACTCAAGAACTCATCCCTCTTTCTATCTCTCAAGGTCCTTGGGATATACTTCTCCATGAACAAACTAGAGAATGATTCCCAAGTCATAGGTGGTGCCTCGGTTGGTTGACACTCGACATGTGAACGCCACCACATTTTGGCGTTACCTTGGAACTGATAACTCACGAACTCGACACCAAACCTCTCTACTATCCCCATCTTGTGTAGTAGCTCATGACAATCAACCAGAAAATCATAAGCATCTTCAGATTCTGCACCCTTGAAGACTGGAGGTTTCAGTTTCAAGAACTTACTAAAAAGTTCATGTTGATCGTTTGTCATAATAGGCCCAGTAGTCAGACGTGGAAATGTGCCTATTCCCAATGGTGCATCCATGCGGGGAGCCATAGTAGCCGCATGTCGTATCTCTGATACCAAGTCTGTCACGACCCAAATCGGACAACCCGCTAAGATAAGCAAGTACTTGGTTGATCATCTCTGGGGTAGGTTGGGGTGGCATTTCCTCATTCTGCCCTTGTTCAGTTTCCCCTTCCTTCCTCCCTCTCTATCTACCTACCTCAGTCCTCAGTCGGTGGAGTCACCGCCCTAGCATCAGATGGGCTAGGGGCTCGTCCTCTCCCTCTAGAGGACGTCCTCCCACGACCTCTCCCACGGCCTCTTGCCGTTGTTCTTCCTCGAGCCACAGCCCCAGTGGCTGGCTCAGTAGTTTCCTGTCTTTCCGTTGTTGCTGCTGGTGCGGTTGTTGCTCTAGTTCTAACCATCTGCGAGATAGAATGAAGATGGTCAGATACCAATTTGTATCACCTAGATACCAATTGGACTCAAGTAATAGCACGAAAGAAAGAATGAAAGAATGGAATTTTCCTAAAGTCTTATAGCCTCTCAAAGAAAAGTAAAGGCGTCCCCCTACCGTTCTTTAAGACTCTACTAGACCTGTCCTTGTGTGATGAGACCAATGAACCTAATGCTCTGATACCAAGTCTGTCACGACGCAAATCGGGGACGCGACTGGCACCCACATTTACCCTCCTATGTGAGCGAACCAACCAATTTAACCCTTAACATTTTAATACAATATCGACAAAAGAAATGCGGAAGACTTAACTCATTAATAAAAACAAATCAAAAACTATTATTATTATCCCCAAAATCTGGAAGTCATCATCACAAGAACATCTATCTCAATTTACTAATCTAAGAATGTCTAAAAACAAAATATAACTAAAAAGCTAGTCCATGCCGGAAGTTCAAGGCATCAAGACTTGAAGAAGAAGATCCAGTCCAAGCTAGACGCATTAGCTCACCCTGAATTTTCGATGGAGTGAAGACTGGCTTGATCTACTGCTGAGTTGAAGTTGACGGAACATTTGCTGCATTACACAAATAACAAAAAGGAAAACATAAAAGTAGGGGGGGTCAGTACAACCACACGTACTGAGTAGATATCATCGGCTAACTCAAAATAGGGAACAATATATATCAATAATAATGTAAATCAACTACAATACTCAACATGTAGCAATAGCAATTACTTTATCATTAACAATTTCCGTCAAGTTCACACATGAGGACTCAAGCCTCAATACCATACTCATTTGGGAATTAAGTTCATTAGATTGAGTATATTCATTATCTTTCAAGATTCATTATCTTTCTTTCTTCTCTTGTGTCGGTACGTGACACTCCGCTCCTCTAATTCTATCCTGGTGTCGGAACGTGACACTCCGATCCTCATATTCATTCTATCCTGGTACCGGAACGTGGCACCCGATCCATATTCTATCCTGGTGTCGGAACGTGACACTCCGATCCTCATATTCATTCTATCCTGGTACCGGAACGTGGCACCCGATCCTCACATTCTATCCTGGTGTCGGAACGTGACACTCCGATCCTCATATTCATTCTATCCTGGTACCGGAACGTGGCACCCGATCCCCTAATTCATCAAGCCTTCTTTTACACTAAGGAATCCTCATTCTCATTATATAATTTATCAAGCGAATTAGGGTTCTTTCAAGATTTGGGATTCAATAGCTTCATCATGCTTGTTAATTAATCACAATCTCATAATCATAATCATGCTAGCACACATTTAAGCACAAGACAGGTTTACAACATCATCAATACATATCATACACTATCAAGAGTTCACTACGATTATCGTAACATGAACCCATAACCTACCCCTCCACCGAAGAATTGGAATCCACAAGAAATTTCCCAAGCTTGCTATTCTCCTCAACCAATTCGATCGATCTGCTCTCTCTCTTTCTGTTCTTTCTTTCTCTTTTGTTTTATTCAAACCCTCTCTCCTTTACCCTAATTAATCATGTAATTAAGTGTGAAAAAGGACAATAAAACCCCACTAATTCACTTAAGGTTACCCCTTTTAACCCCTAAGTAATTAGACTTATTAATGTTACCCTCAATCTTTATAATTAGGAAAGAATAGTCAAAAACGACCCTTAAAACGTGTGGAGAAATCCTAAACTGTCTGGGACTGCGTGACCTGTGACGGGCCGTCATACCTGCGACGGTCCGTCACGATGGCCGTCGCACCTGCCCAAAATCCCACCGTCACCACGGACGCTGTGACGGTCCGTCACGCCTGTGACGGCCCGTCCTGCACGTCCGTCATGGCGGTCAGAAACTCGTTTCTCGAACCAAATTCTCAAACGTTGAAGTGTTTTGCAACGGAAACTCACGACGGTTCGTCGTGGATGTGACGGCACGTCCTGCAGGTCCGTCACAATTTACAGAGAGTCGACTTTCAGTACCCAATTTCAGAATTCCAAGTATGATGCAACGATTCACCCTCGACGGGCCGTCGTGCCTACGACGGTCCGTCGTGGTGTCCGTAGTATGGCCCAATTTTTCCAGAATTAAAAATCTGCTGCTCAAACGACTAAACAGGTCGTTACAGCTGGACTAGTTCCAAAAGGGGCACTTGAAAAGACGAACATTTCCCTCCATGAATCACCCTCTAATTTTTTGTATAACTTGGATAATTCTCTATTCAAAGGAGCTATGAACTGTCCGAAATCGCGGTGTGAAACTAAAGGAAATCGTGAATTATTTCTTCAGATTACATTAGGTTTATTCAAGAACAACAAGTTACTCAAAACAATTATGCTCATCAAGAACTATAATATACGCAAAAGTCGCAGAATTTCCCTTTATCAATCGAAAGAACAAATAAGGCGATTTTAGGGCATGTCGCAGACGAGTTACACAAAAATAAACCCCAAAATCGAACCTTCTTCCAGATGATTTGAGATGAACTACCTATTGGGGTTTAATATCAAGTAGAATAAGTCCATCTTACAACAATTTCAAATAGAGTGGAAGGTCATATCATTGAGGCAAAAAATTCAGGTGACCATTACCTAAGTTAAAGATAAGCTGATAGTGGGGAGGCGAGCGGAATTCGGTTTGCTGGCCATGATTCCCATCTTAATAATATATCTTATTATTTCGTTTAAAAGAGAAATTTAGGTAAAAATATTGAGAAAAATACAATGGAAATGATTCAAAAAGGAGGAACAGGGAAACCTTAAACCACGAAAGCATGTTTTCCTAATAAGAATCACAAACATAAGGTTGGACAGGATGCAATGGGAGTAATAGATGTAAAAAGCTCTTTAGAGTTCTTATTTGGAGTCAATCCTATGGATAAACTTCAGCACATTGTCGGAATATCACAAAAAGGTATAAAAGAAAATGACATTGTGGAAGCTGCAAGAGAGGAAAGATAGGACTAGCATGTAAGTATTCTAACTTTGCTTCTAATTTTAGTCCTAATAATATCACTAAAAGTTCTAGTGTTGGCCATGTTCATGATAATGCCATGGGAAATTTAGTGGTTACTTCCTGTGAACAAATAAAAGGAGGTAATGTCAACACTTTTGGTATCCAAATGGACAAAAATAAAAAACATGTGGCTAGGAATGTTGGGCAAATTCAGCAATAATAGTTGGGAAAGGGTGGTGATCAAAATACCTATCATAGAGAATTCTCGAAAATCTCTAGTAATTTTGATAAAAGAACACCAAGAGTCCACAATCACATAGAAAATGCTCCCACTCAAAGAACCCCAAGTTCATCCTAAAAACAATCAGGGACATGTCTCCCAACCAAGTGCATATACAAAGGTCCAAACATTGTCTTCTAGACTGAGACACGTTTATGCAGCTCATAGTCGAAATACGTTGGTAAAAACAACTCCAACATAGATCACTAAACAAGGCCAACCAGCGGTGATATTTTATATGAATGACTATATGCACACTCTATTGAGGAATGTAAACATACCTTGGTTAGAAAATATAGTACTACAATGCCTAAGTTGAGCTCATCAGAAGAAGCTGCATTCAACACACTCAACTTAGTGGGGGGAGGGGTCAACATTGCTCATTATAATGCTAAACATGTGTTTATTGACCTCCAAAATTAGCTGGATTACAACACTATTTGTACACAACAGAGAATGACCATTGAGTGTAATCTCATGAGAATTCAAGCTTGGATACCTTTCTTTACTCTGAAAGAAGAGAAATATATTGTCCCTGTTTGGATTTTATTGCCAGGCTTACCCTGACATTGTTTCAATAAACCCTCCCTTACTCCCTTATTGGAATTTGTACGCAAGGTCTTATACTTGGATACAACCTCTATCAAAATGATCTAGGGAAGGGATGTATAAGGAAAAGATTCAAATTCATTTGAACAAACCTAGGCCTACACATGTGTTGATTGGGTTACATAATGATGATGATACCATCCGTACATGGCAACCAATGGAATTTGAGAACATTCCTCCTTACTGTAAGTACTGTAGAAACCTAGGCCACTATGTAGAAAAATGCAAATCGAGGATGAGGGATGAGCAATAAAGACAGAGGAAGGAAAAGAAAAGGAGAACAAAAATAAAAGCAAAGAAAACCAGCACAAGAAAGAACAGGAAAAATCAAAAGGGCAAAACAAAAGATATTAAAGAATAGATGCAAAAACATTATAAGGAAAGTGATAAAAAAGACATCCAATTCAGAAAAAGGAGGATTAATGGGAAACTCAAAGAAATAAAAACAAAAAACATCAAGAGGATGTTGGTCAAAAGACAATCTGGAGACCTGCAACAACAACCAATTAGGAAACAAGATAAAACTAGCAGTTGCATGTACAACAAGAAGGTATAAATATAAATCCTCAAAATAACATATTTATTGATCTACCTATGCATGCAGAAAATACTACAGCATGAGAGGAAGCAAATCAAATGAGAAACACAGCACCAGAAATCCAATGCAGGTTGGATCATGGAGGGAATCCAAATAAGCAAGTAAAGGTTCAACAAAATGAAGACAAGAACTATAAGTCAAGTATGTATAACATCTATAAAAGTATCATATGAATGTATTGATGATTATCTACTGATTTGGACATGATTTTCAATCCTATTGCATGATGAACCCATGATCTTTCACAAACTAGATTTTACCCTATGTATTACTTCATGATCTTGATCTTGTGCATATCGATTTGGGATTCAATTATGTAATATGCTTATGTATACTGTCTAGTATGTATATTGATGGCGAATCATCGACGAATTATCCATGTGAAGCAATGTATGAACAATTGAACATGACTAGCCTATGCCTCTATGTGATCCTATAACATTGATCCTTAAATGTATAAAAGTTGGATTTCGATTATGTTGTCGTTCTTGTAGCTAATTTTTAAGGGTAATAATATGATTGAATTTTAAGTATAAATTATGTATGATAATGGTGAAGAAGGTTGAATATGAGTTGAGCTAATTTCTTCCTATGTATGGAGTTGTAAATTGTGATATTTATGTTAGGTTATTTGTTATATGAATTTATCAAGGTTAATTGTCTATAGCTACTGCATATAGCGTAATGTGAGTATGAATTATATGTAGTAGGTCAAATGTGGATAAATTCATGATATTTTGAATAATATTAACCTATGTAAACTTACCTTGCATGAATTCCTAATATGAAGCATGGTTATAGTAAATTCGACCTTATTGGACATTGTAGTTGTGTCTCATCCAAACTATGATTTCGTTAGATACTGACTAATATGTCTTTATTGGGAAAATATGATTGATGATTATTACTTTGGGAATATTAGAAATATGGCCTATTCTCTCTTCTCTACATTGAATTAATAGTCTAATGTCTACGATGGTAGCTTGATCTAGAAGGGTTTTAAGCACGATTCAATATGATTAATTGTATGATTAGATACTGCCTTGGGTTTATATTATTGATTAAATATGATATATTATCCATGTAAGTGAAGTTGGTTTATGGTCTAGGTCCTTCTACATATTAGAATGTTAATGATATGTTGTACTAGTTATAGCATGGCCTTGTAGTAGGTTATGGTTAACTTAATGAATGATTATGGTACCTTAATCTACTGCACTATAGTAGATTTACTTACAAAAGAGTAGTAACGGTCAATGATGACCTAAGGATAAAGGATTGGTAATAATTCCTCTACTCTTCTACTTCTCTATTTCTTTATGGAAATGTTGATAAACCCTTGTATGGCATTGCGTATTATGGTGCACTAATTGTTGCAGTGTTTACTTTATTGTCAATCTATATATGTGTTGACCATTGCCATGAAGGAAAATTGATGAATATATGAACATTTGCCTATGATGATACTGTGTGAAGTTTATGCCTACTTTCCTATTCTAGTTGTGATTTGGGTTGTACGACTATTGTGTAAGCATGTATATATCAATGTTAGGATAAAGTATAGGTGCTATCGTTGATGATTTAAGATGTTTAATAATCCCTTACCTATGTACCCCTATGTGAATGAATGAATAACGCAAGTTAGGAGTCTTAGGTGTAATAAGAAGATGGATTATCTCCTATGCTATTGTGTGTTCTATGGTGTATTCTTGAAAGAGTATTATTGTCCAAGAGGGTGGCTGCCTCAATGTGATGTTCATATCTATTAGGTGATCATGTTGACCAATGTACATACACACTCACTTTACATGGATGTTACAAGTAGTATAGGTCATGGTGTCTAAATGAAAGGTGGTTCTCATATTCACTAGTGTCTACTACTATGCATGTAAAATATATATAGGTGAAGTATGTTATGTATTCGTTAACTAGAATGACTTGATTTGTGTACTTGTATGGTCAAGGTTATGGGACATTGCCTATGAATTGCACATGTGTACATTGATAGGATAACTCCTAGTTTTGGTTTCTATGTACATGAAAATGAATGAATGGGCATGTCATGAATATGTTTTCAATGGTATGATGTCAAGTATAAGATATGATGAAGTGTATGAATGTTCATAGTGTCTAAATGTGCTAATATCAAAGGATTTCTCATATGTTCACACCTACAGACTTATGCATTGATATATGAACATGTGTGATTTAAGGTGTTATGTGAAAGGTTTTCTCATATATATGTATACACACACACATGAATAATGATTTAGTCAATAGAGGAGCCTTGAAAGTTGTACTCAAGTGTATCCTAAATTAGATAATGCTAATACATATGCTATGTCCGTTTAAAAGAGATTTCTCACTTGATATAGGTTGATGGAAGGACCTCTCATCTATAACCTATGGATAAGCATATGGGGAGTTAATCTCCTAGGCCTACATTATATAAAGTAATGTTAATGAAGGTTTTTAATAAAGGGAACTTAGATTATCACCTAGTGAACTTCAATATGAGTGAATGAACCTTCCCATGTTTGGAAGGTATGTCATCATAAACCTCATGAGGTGGATAACCACAATACATCAATAGGCATAAAATGGGTTTTATAAGTGAATAACAACAATGCCTAATCTCGTCATAAAGAGGGTTTTCACATGTACCTCCAAGTTCCATAACTATGCTTGCCACATAGGATCTACCAATGTGATTTCATTTTGAATGCTAGCATGTTTTAATGTTTTAGCTTGGCTAAATAATAACACCATCCATTGGTGTAAGGATATACAACACCAAAATCCATGTTTAGCACCCACGGTATTAGTGTCGGTAAAGGCTACAGTTTCCATCAAGTAAAATGTACAATAGAAGTAAATGAATGGGATCCTAACTAGGAGTATTTAAGGTAAGTTACTTAAGATAGGTTAAAGTAATGAACCCATCTTTACATTTCACAAATAGTTCCTTAGAAATCCTAGTTAGGTGACCTAATATGTATGATTATGTTAATGTTCATATGCATGACTTTGTAGTATTGGTCTACTTGTTATGAAGGTGTGTATGGTATGAATGTATGAGATGTTATCTTATCCTTATATGCACTATGTTGGTCCAAATAAATATATTATGAAGGTTTTGTATTTACATGAATGAAGTTGCCTTCACTTACTTGTTGATGTAGGAATTGAATGCTAAGGTTTGTGGTCTCATGAAGGGTGTACTAAGCATGTGTAAGGGTTATGGGGCTTCACATGTCCATGACATTAGTAGACTAATATTGGGTTCATGAACAACATCTTATAACAATGTATATGCAAAAAAGTAAGTATATGTGTTACTTGATGTAGCATACAATAATGTGCCTTAAAAATGCAATAAATTCTATATGTGATCTTATGTGATTTTTAGTATTTGAATATGTTTAAATGAAGTATGTGAATGATGGAAATATTATTTAATACGAGTTTTATGAAGATTTACACAAAAAGGCATGAAGTATGATTTTAAGAAAATGTCCCTTTAAAATGAATGTTTTTGCATGGTTACTATACTTCGTGCATTCGAGTACTAATCTCTTTCTTCTCTATTTTTTACACAAAGTGTAGGTTATGGATACTTAAAGGATATCTATAATTGTGGAGCTTGATATGTGATTCCCAAGCTCAAGGAAAGGGGTCCTTAAGTTCCAAGGATTCCCTACTCATGTCTAACTTTAAATTTTATTAAAAGTTAAATAGTTATGTCTTATGTTTTAAGGATCGTGTCCCTAATGTATTCTAAGGTTGTTGAGTCTAAGATAGAAAGAAGACTTAGGGTCTAAATATGTATTATGACTATATTATATATATGTATATATATATGAAGTGATATTATTAGCATATGATGTGCTATGAAAAGTTTTAAATTTTCTGATAAATTTACTATGTCGATGCGATGAATGAAAACTCTGGGATTCTATAAGACCTCCGAGAGGTCAAGTATGTCATGTTACTTCTAGGGGGTTCTCCTAGGTGTGACAAACATGGTATCAGAGCATAGTTTTTTAAAGTGCATAGGGTCCAAGAAGTCATATATTAAAATGTCTAGTAGAGTTTTGTATCATTGGTGGTGAGTCGCGACACATCAAATGGTACGAGAATCCACAGGAAGATAGATTTTCCCTTCTTCATCATTCTCTTATTGTCCCATATAACTTAACTCTATAAGATCTCCCTCTTATGTTTTGTTGTCTGGTGGTCTTTTAGATGTGATTGCTTGGATGAGATTATCTCTAAGCTTGAGGGAGAAAAGGTGAGTTTAAATACTTGTCTTGGTTTTATTGTTTAAATGAGTATGTGTGAAGGTGAATCTTGCCATATTTTGATTATGTGATGTCAGTTATGTCTATATATGAAAATATATCTGAACTAACATGTTATGTTGTAAAATGTATGTCATGATATTGTTAAACCATGTTAGAAGTGATTATGGTTAGAATAAGTTTCTTTTTAGAATAATGTCTTAATATATGTTTTTTTATAATAGTAGTCTTATGATAAGATTTAAACTTGAAATGCTTAATGACTACCTATGGAAGCATGCTACACTAAGATTATGTACTTAGAGGTGCTCAATGTTATCCCTTTGTATCTATATGGTCTCTGATAAGTTCCTTAGTAGGATTTGAGTTCATTATATAGATATTGATCCTAGATGTGATGATAGAAATCTTGTCTTGGTAAAGTTTGTATCTCACAGTGTCATGGTTTTCCCATCAATTGCCTAAAAGTTGCATTTTTGGAATATTGAAGCATGTTCACTGTAATAATAGGTAATTAGTGAGATTTTTGGGAAATTAACTAAATTAATCTTTGATTAGAAGTTGATGAAATGTGTATACAATAAATGTATATGAGCATGAAAATGAATGCAAAAAGGATAATTGCTATTGGGGATGAAGAATGAGAGTCTTTTGGAATGATTAGTTATAGAATTGTTTCTAAATTCTTATCGTGTTGAGAATATATTGATGTTGTTGAATTGGTGTTTCCCTAGAATTGACCTGGAAGTTACCCTACTTTTATGTGGAAAGAAAAGAAAGAGTCCTTATGGTTAACTCTCCTTGTTGTTCCCCCAATGATGTTTGACCTTGGTGTCTATTTTATTGTATTAAAACCTTATGTGCTTGGTTGAGTTTGACCTCACTATATAGTTGGGTATAAATTACCTAGGAGATGAAGTTTAGAATACCTTGTTGTTCTTATGGTGATTTATTTTAAATTCCTGCTAATGTTGTAGTAAATTTTAAGTGATGAAAATGAAGGTTGTTTAGTTATGATCCTATTAAGGTGGGGTAAAGTTGCTCTTAGTTGGGTGTACCCTATGTGGGGGATGGTGATAGAGTATTAAGGTTGTAGATATTTCCTACCTTTTCCTTATATTCTTACATGAGCTTTAAACTAATGAATTTCCAGTAGGCTTGTACATGAATAGAGTTTTTCATAATGTATGAATTTCATGAACTTTCTATGTTTGGTATGTGTTGATTTGCATTACATTGAAGGTAGTGTGAATATTCGAAATTGCATGAAAGAAAAACTTTTGACCAAATCAATGTTTCTCATGTAAAATGCCATCTTGATATGCTATTTGTGCATTTGACTGCATGAGATAAGGTAAGAAATGTAAAATTGCGAAAAATTACATGTCTAGTGATGAGCCCAATAGGTCTTTAAAAATGCATATTGGGGATAGATAGGTCTTCTAATGCCCAATATTGATAAATTGTAACGACCTGTTTAGTCGTTTTGAGCAACAGAGTCCATTTCTGGAAAAACTGGCTGGGACGACGAGGGTCACGACGGACCGTCGTGGTCACGACGGCCCGTCGAGGGAGTGTCGTCCCATGGCACTTAGAATTTTGAAATTGGGTATTGAAAATCGACTCTCTGTAAATTGTGACGGACCTGCAGGACGTGCCGTCACATCCACGACGAACCGTCGTGAGTCCCGTTGCGAAACACTTCAACGTTTGAGAATTTGGTTCGAGAAACGAGTTTCTGACCGCCATGACGGACGTGCAGGACGGACCGTCACAGGCGTGACGGACCGTCACAGTGTCCGTGGCGACGATAGGACTTTGGGCAGTGCGACGACCTGCGTGACGGACCGTCGCAGGCACGACGGCCCGTCACAGGTCACGCAGTCCCAGACAGTTTAGGATTTCTCCACACGTTTTTAAGGGTCGTTTTGACTATTCTTTCCTTAATTATAAAGAATGAGGGGTAACATTAATAAGTCTAATTACTTAGGGTTTAAAGGGGTAACCTTAAGTGAATTAGTGGGGTTTTTATTGTCCTTTTTCACACTTAATTACATGATTAATTAGGGTAAAGGAAAGAGGGTTTGAATAAACCAAAGAGAAAGAACAGAAAGAGAAGGAGAATCGATCGAGAGGAAGAAGTAACAAAGCTTGGAGATTTCTTGTTGATTCCAATTCTTCGGTGGAGGTAGGTTATGGTTTTATGTTACGATAATCGTAGTGAACTCTTGATAGTGTATGATATGTATTGATGATGTTGTAAACCTGTCTATGTGCTTAAATTGTATGCTTGCATGATTATGATTATGAGATTGTGATTAATTAACAAGCATGATGAAGCTATTGAATCCCAAATCTTGAAAGAACCCTAATTCGCTTGATATATTATATAATAAGATTGATGATGCCTTAGTATGATAGAAGGCTTGATAAATTATATAATGAGAATGAGGATGCCTTAGTGTAAAAGAAGGCTTGATGAATTAGGGGATCGGGTGCCACGTCCCGGTACCAGGATAGAATGAATATGAGGACGGTGTCACGTTCCGACCCAGGATAGAAAGGATTATCGGAGTGCCACGTTCCGGCACCAGGATAGAATATGGATCGGGTGCCACGTTCTGTTACCAGGATAATGAATATGAGGATCGGAGTGTCACGTTCTGACACCAGGATAGAAATATGGATCTGGTGCCACGTTCCGGTACCACCACAGGATAGAATGAATATGAGGATCGGAGTGTCACGTTCCGACACCAGGATAGAATATGGATCGGGTGCCACGTTCCGGTACCAGGATAGAATGAATATGAGGATCGGAGTGTCACGTACCGACACCAGGATAGTAATAGAGGAGCGGAGTGTCACGTACCGACACAAGAGGAAGAAAGATAATGAATCTTGAAAGATAATGAATATACTCAATCTAATGAACTTAATTCCCAAATGAGTATGGTATTGAGGCTTGAGTCCTCATGTGTGAACTTGACGGAAATTGTTAATGATAAAGTAATTGCTATTGCTACATGTTGAGTATTGTAGTTGATTTACATTATTATTGATATATTTTTTCCCTATTTTGAGTTAGCCGATGATATCTACTCAGTACGTGTGGTTGTACTGACCCCCTACGTTTATGTTTTCCTTTTGTTATTTGTGTAATGCAGCAAACGTTCCGTCAACTTCGACTCAGCAGTAGATCAAGCCAGTCTTCACTCCATCGGAAATTCAGGGTGAGCTAATGCGTCTAGCTTGGACTGGGTCTTCTTCTTCAAGTCTTGATGCCTTGAACTTCCGCCATGGACTAGCTTTTTAGTTATATTTTGTTCTTAGACATTCCTAGTTTAGTAATTTGAGATAGATGTTCTTGTGATGATGACTTCCAGATTTTAGGGATGATAATATTAATAATAGTTGAGTTGTTTATTATGAGTTTAAGTCTTCTGCATCATTTATGTTGATATTATATTGAAATGATAAGGTTTAGATGGGTTGGTTCGCTCACATAGGAGGTAAATGTGGGTGCCAGTCGCGTCCCCGGTTTTGGGTCGTGACAGACTTGGTATCAGAGCATTAGGTTCGTTGGTCTCATCACACAAGAACAGGTCTAGTAGAGTCTTAAAGAACGGTAGGGGGACGCCTTTACTTTTCTTTGGGAGGCTATAAGACTTTAGGAAAATTCCATTCTTTCATTCTTTCTTTCGTGCTACTACTTGAGTCCAATTGGTATCTAGGTGATACAAATTGGTATCTGACCATCTTCATTCTATTTCGCAAATGGTTAGAACTAGAGCAACGACCGCACCAGCAGCAACAACGGAAAAGACAGGAAACGACTGAGCCAGCCACTGGGGCTGTGGCTCGAGGAAGAACAACGGCAAGAGGCCGTGGGAGAGGTCGTGGGAGGACGTCCTCTAGAGGGAGAGGACGAGCCCCTAGCCCATCTGATGCTAGGGCGGGGACTCCTCCACCGACTGAGGAGGTAGCTAGAGAGGGTGAGGAAGGGGAAACTGAACAAGGGCAGAATGAGGAAATGCCACCCCAACCTACCCCAGAGATGATCAACCAAGTACTTGCTTATCTTAGCGGGTTGTCCGATCAGGGTCAAGCACCTCCAATGGTTTCTGCACCACACCTCCGGTTTCAGAGATACGACATGCGGCTACTATGGCTCCCCGCATGGATGCACCATTGGGAATAGGCACATTTCCACGTCTGACTACTGGGCCTATTATGACAAACGATCAACATGAACTTTTTAGTAAGTTCTTGAAACTGAAACCTCCAGTCTTCAAGGGTGCAGAATCTGAAGATGCTTATGATTTTCTGGTTGATTGTCATGAGCTACTACACAAGATGGGGATAGTAGAGAGGTTTGGTGTCGAGTTCGTGAGTTATCAGTTCCAAGGTAACGCCAAAATGTGGTGGCGTTCACATGTTGAGTGTCAACCAACCGAGGCACCACCTATGACTTGGGAATCATTCTCTAGTTTGTTCATGGAGAAGTATATCCCAAGGACTTTGAGAGATAGGAAGAGGGATGAGTTCTTGAGTCTTGAACAGGGAAGGATGACAGTAAACGCGTATGAGGCTAAATTTCGCGCACTATCCAGATATGCCACCCAACTTTGTTTCAGTCCACAAGAACGGATCCGCCGTTTTGTGAAGGGGTTGAGGTCAGAACTGCGGATTTCAGCCTTACAGATAGCGGCAACAGCAACATCCTTACAAGAGGTGGTAGACTTTGTGATTGAGGTGGAAGGAGTGAAACCAGATGACTTCACCACGACATCGACATCAAAGAGGTTCCGAAGGGGAGGTGAGTATAATGGTTCTTATTCTAGAGGACAGAACTCCGGAGGTCACTCAAATCGACCAATACAGTCTTCACTACAGACTGTAGTTGGGGTCCACCTCAGAACGGTCAACATTTCTCTGAGAGGCCGCGACGCGTGAACCCAGAGAATGTTATGGGTAGGAGAGATTGGGCACATTAAGAGGTACTGTCCAAACCAGAGTTACAGACCCCCAATGGCTAGAGGAAGAGGTGGTAATGGTAGAGGTCGTTATTCTGGAGGGCGTGGTGGCCGAGGTAATGGTGGTCACCAAAACGGCAGAGGTGAAGGGCAAAACGGAGCCACTAATACCAACATGGTAGGGGCAACGGACAGACGAATAATGGGGCCCATTGTTATGCTTTCCCTGGGAGATCTGATGCGGAGGCGTCTGATGCTGTTATCACAGGTAATCTTTTGGTTTGCGATTGCATGGCATCTGTGTTTATTTGACCCTGGCTCCACGTTTCTTATGTATCTTCATCATTTGCTAACGGTCTAAATTTACATTGTGAATTACTTGACATGCCTATTCGTGTTTCTACTCCGGTGGGTGAGTCTGTGATAGTCGAAAAAGTGTATAGGTCTTGTTTGGTGAATTTTGTGGGGAGCAACACTTATGTAGATTTGGTTATTTTAGAAATGGGTGACTTTGATGTAATTCTGGGTATGACTTGGCTTTCCCCAAACTTTGCGATTTTTGATTGTAATGCTAAAACAGTGACGTTAGCCAAGCCTGGGGCAGATCAGTTAGTATGGGAGGGTGACTACACTCCCAATCCGGTGCGTATCATCTCCTTTATTCGTGCTCAGAAGATGGTTAGTAAGGGTTGTCTAGCTTTCTTGGCACATCTTAAGGATGACACTACTCAAGTACCATCGATTGAGTCAGTTTCGGTAGTCTGTGAGTTTTTGGATGTGTTCCCTGCAGATCTTCCCGGTATGCCACCAGATAGGGATATAGACTTCTGCATGATTTGGAACCCGGTACTCGCCCCATTTATAACCCCCGTATAGAATGGCTCCCGCAGAGTTAAGAGAGTTAAAGGCACAACTTCAAGAGTTGTTGAGCAAAGGCTTCATTAGACCAAGTGCATCTCCTTGGGGTGCTCCGGTGCTATTTGTGAAGAAGAAGGATGGGAGTTTCCGAATGTGCATAGATTACCGACAGTTGAACAAAGTAACTATTAAGAACAAGTACCCCATTCCTCGCATTAATGACTTGTTCGATCAGTTACAAGGTGCTTGTGTCTTCTCAAAGATTGACTTGAGGTCCGGTTATCACCAATTGAAAATACGAGCAACGGATGTGCGAAAGACTGCTTTTTGAACTAGGTATGGGCATTATGAGTTTGTGGTAATGTCGTTTGGTCTTACTAATGCCCCTGCTGCCTTCATGAGCTTGATGAACGGGATTTTCAAGCCATATTTGGATCTCTTTGTGATTGTGTTTATTGATGATATACTGATATACTCCAAAAGTAAGAAAGAACATGAGGAGCATTTGAAATTGGTGTTAGAGTTGTTGAGAAAGAAAAAGCTTTATGCGAAATTCCCCAAGTGTGAGTTTTGGCTAGATTCAGTGTCCTTCTTGGGGCACGTGGTTTCTAAGGATGGAGTGATGGTAGATCCATCTAAGATTGAGACGGTAAAGAATTGGGTAAGACCTACAAACGTGTCAGAAATAAGGAGTTTTTGTTGGTTTAGCTAGCTACTACCCCGCTGATTCGTCAAGGGATTCTCTTCCATTGCTTCCCAATTGACGAACTTGACTAAGCAGAATGTTCCATTTGTATGGTCGGATGAGTGTGAGGAGAGCTTTCAGAAACTCAAGACTTTGTTGACTACCGCGCCTATCCTTACCTTGCCGGTAGAGGGTAAGGACTTTGTTTTCTATTGTGATGCATCCTATTCTGGGTTGGGTGCGGTGCTAATGCAAGAGAGAAATGTGATTGCTTATGCTTCGAGGCAATTAAAAATGCATGAGCGTAACTATCCGACCCATGATTTGGAGTTGGCCGCGGTAGTATTTACACTAAAGCAATGGAGACACTATTTGTATGGGGTTAAGTGTGAAGTCTATACGGACCATCGTAGCCTACAGTATGTCTTCACTCAGAAGGACTTGAACTTGAGACAGAGGAGATGGATGGAACTACTAAAGGACTACGACATCACTATCTTGTATCATCCGGGGAAGGCGAATGTTGTGGCAGATGCCTTGAGTAGAAAGGCCGAAGCATGGGAAGTCTAGCTCATTTGCAAGCTTCTAGACGCCCATTGGCTAGAGAAGTGCAGATTTTGCTAATGACCTTATGAGGTTAGAAATAAATGAGAAGGGAGGATTGTTAGCTTGTGTAGAGGCAAAATCCTCTTTCCTTGATCAAATTAAGGGGAAACAGTTTGACGATGAGAACTAAGGGCGAATTCGAGATAAAGTGTTGCAAGGAGAGGCTAAGGAAGCAAATCGATGGGGAAGGTGTTTGAGGATTAAGGGAAGAGTATGTGTACCCCCGCATCGATGAATTGATCGCCACTATTCTGACAGAAGCTCATAGTTCCGGATATTCTATACATCCTGGTGCAACCAAGATGTATCGCGACCTAAAGCAACACTTCTGGTGGAGTAGAATGAAGCGAGATATTGTTGAGTTTGTTGCCAAGTGGTCCAAATTGTCAACAAGTAAAGTATGAACACCAAAGGCCCGGAGGAACACTTCAGAGAATGCCCATTCCTGAATGGAAGTGGGAGAGAATCGCGATGGACTTCGTGGTTGTCTTCCCAAGACATTGGTAAGTATGACTCTATTTGGGTGATTGTTGATAGGTTAACTAAGTCTGCTCACTTCATTCCTGTCAAGGTGACTTACAATGCAGAGAAGTTAGCAAAAATCTACATCTCAGAGATCGTTCGATTGCATGGGGTTCCACTCTCAATCATATCTGATAGAGGTACGCAGTTTACTTCTATGTTTTGGAGAACTTACATGCTGAATTAGGTACTAGGTTGGACCTTAGTACTGCGTTTCATCCTCAGACCGATGGTCAGTCTGAGCGAACGATTCAAGTGTTGGAGGATATGCTTCGCGCGTGTGTGATAGAGTTTGGTGGCCATTGGGATAGCTTCTTACCCTTGGCAGAATTTTCATACAATAAGCTATCACTCCAGTATTGATATGGCTCCATTTGAAGCATTGTATGGGAGGAGGTGTAGATCTCCCATTGGTTGGTTTGATGCCTTTGAAGTTAGACCTTGGGGGACTGATCTGTTGAGAGATTTCTATGGAGAAGTTGAAGCTATTCAAGAAAAGCTTTTGGCGGCTCAAAGTAGACAAAAGGAGTATGCAGACCGAAAGGTTAGAGACTTGGAGTTCATGGAAGGTGAACAAGTCTTGTTGAAGGTTTCGCCCATGAAAGGGGTGATGCGGTTTGGAAAAAGAGGTAAGTTAAGCCCAAGGTATATTGGACCATTTGAATGCTTAAGAGAATAGGGGAGGTGGCTTATGAATTAGCCTTACCCCCAGGGCTGTCCGGAGTACATCCGGTGTTTCATGTATCTATGTTGAAGAGATACCACGGAGATGGAAACTACATTATCCGTTGGGATTCAGTTTTGTTGGATGAGAACTTGACTTATGAAGAGGAACCGGTTGCTATATTAGATAGAGAAGTTCGCAAACTGAGTTCGAGGGAGATTGCATCCATCAAAGTGCAATAGAAGAATCGACCGGTTGAAGAAGCTACTTGGGAGAAGGAGGCGGATATGCAAGAAAAATACCCACATCTGTTTATAGATTCAGGTACTCCTTTTCGCCATTGTTTTTCTTCTTTTGATCGTTCGGGGACGAACGATGGGTAAATTGGTATCTATTGTAACGACCTGTTTAGTCGTTTTGAGCAACAGAGTCCATTTCTGGAAAAACTGGCTGGGACGACGAGGGTCACGACGGACCGTCGTGGTCACGACGGCCCGTCGGGGGTGTCGTCCCATGGCACTTAGAAATTTTGAAATTGGGTACTGAAAATCGACTCTCTGTAAATTGTGACGGACCTGCAGGACGTGCCGTCACATCCACGACGAACCGTCGTGAGTCCCATTGCAAAACACTTCAACGTTTGAGAATTTGGTTCGAGAAACGAGTTTCTGACCGCCATGACGGACGTGGAGGACGGACCGTCACAGGCGTGACGGACCGTCACAGTGTCCGTGGCGACGATAGGACTTTGGGCAGTGCGACGACCTGCGTGACGGACCGTCGCAGGCACGACGGCCGTCACAGGTCACGCAGTCCCCAACAGTTAGGATTTCTCCACACGTTTTAAGGGTCGTTTTTGACTATTCTTTCCTTAATTATAAAGATTGAGGGGTAACCTTAATAAGTCTAATTACTTAGGGGTTAAAAGGGGTAACCTTAAGTGAATTAGTGGGGTTTTATTGTCCTTTTTTCACACTTAATTACATGATTAATTAGGGTAAAGGAAAGAGGGTTTGAATAAAACAAGAGAAAGAACAGAAAGAGAAGGAGAAATCGATCGAGAGGAAGAAGTCCAAAGCTTGGGAGATTTCTTTGTTGATTCCAATTCTTCGGTGGAGGTAGGTTATGGTTTTATGTCGATAATCGTAGTGAACTCTTGATAGTGTATGATATGTATTGATGATGTTGTAAACCTGTCTATGTGCTTAAATTGTATGCTTGCATATTATGATTATGAGATTGTGATTAATTAACAAGCATGATGAAGCTATTGAATCCCAAATCTTGAAAGAACCCTAATTCGCTTGATATATTATATAATAAGATTGATGATGCCTTAGTATGATAGAAGGCTTGATAAATTATATAATGAGAATGAGGATGCCTTAGTGTAAAAGAAGGCTTGATGAATTAGGGGATCGGGTGCCACGTCCCGGTACCAGGATAGAATGAATATGAGGATCGGAGTGTCACGTTCCGACACCAGGATAGAATATGAGGATCGGAGTGCCACGTTCCGGCACCAGGATAGAATATGGATCGGGTGCCACGTTCCGGTACCAGGATAGAATGAATATGAGGATCGGAGTGTCACGTTCCGACACCAGGATAGAATATGGATCGGGTGCCACGTTCCGGTACCAGGATAGAATGAATATGAGGATCGGAGTGTCACGTTCCGACACCAGGATAGAATATGGGCTCGGGTGCCACGTTCCGGGACCAGGATAGAATAATATGAGGATCGGAGTGTCACGTACCGACACCAGGATAGTAAAATAGGGAGCGGAGTGTCACGTACGACACAAGAGGAAAGATAAATGAATCTTGAAAGATAATGATATACTCAATCTAATGAACTTAATTCCCAAATGAGTATGGTATTGAGGCTTGAGGTCCTCATGTGTGAACTTGACGGAAATTGTTAATGATAAAGTAATTGCTATTGCTACATGTTGAGTATGTAGTTGATTTACATTATTATTGATATATATTGTTCCCTATTTGGAGTTAGCCGATGATAATCTACTCAGTACGTGTGGTTGTACTGACCCCCCTACTTTTATGTTTTCCTTTTGTTATTTGTGTAATGCAGCAAACGTTCCGTCAACTTCGACTCAGCAGTAGATCAAGCCAGTCTTCACTCCATCGGAAATCAGGGTGAGCTAATGCGTCTAGCTTGGACTGGGTCTTCTTCTTCAAGTCTTGATGCCTTGAACTCCGGCCATGGACTAGCTTTTTAGTTATATTTTGTTCTTAGACATTCCTAGTTTAGTAATTTGAGATAGATGTTCTTGTGATGATGACTTCCAGATTTTGGGGATGATAATATTAATAATAGTTGAGTTGTTTATTATGAGTTTAAGTCTTCCGCATCATTTATGTTGATATTATATTGAAATGATAAGGTTTAGATGGGTTGGTTCGCTCACATAGGAGGGTAAATGTGGGTGCCAGTCGCGTCCCCGGTTTTGGGTCGTGACATAAATATTGGGCATAGTATAGAAAGTTCGCTAAGGGGTATTAGATAATTTCTATATAATGCCCAAATAAGAAAAATATTTGGCATATTAGAAAATATTTGATTGAAGGGTGCAAGCCAATTTTTCTAAGTATTAACAAGCTTATTTGGAATTGTACCTGCAATGTAGACCCTAAGCCAATAGCATTGAATCTTAAGTTATATGTACGAGGCATCAAATTGTCAAGCCTAGGTACCATAGCACACGACCACTTAAAATGGGCATGTTGATTAAGCAGTAACCAAGGACATTGTGAGGATCCTTGGCACAATTTGTAAACATTCCAAATTAACCATGAAAATAGTTAGTAAGGAAATTACAAGCAACACATGTGCAAGCACACGTGCTAAACGACCAAGAGACAAGCCCCAACCGAATCGGTTAGGGTGCATAGGGGGCAGGCTTGTAGGACTACGTGGGACAAAGCTCCCTAACTGATTGTACGTCATAACTGACTTCCCTAACTAAATAAATAACCGAGGAAAACAAAAAAATAATTAACTAAGAGACCCGACAACCTAAGACCTAATTGTGTGACATTAAGACATGAAACTAACTAAGAGACAACATAGTACCTAACCTAGGATGATCCAAAAGGTTCATTATGGTCCTAAAAACCATGGGATACTTTAGTCATTAGACTAGGTTACTTAATTAATTAATTAAGAAACTTAATTAATTAATTTTAATCGAAAAATCAAAATCACAAAGCAATTTCAAGATATCGGTTAAGGCAAGCAAAAGATAACCTAGTACCTAACTAAGGATTGTCCATAGGGTTGGTTATGGTTCTAAAAACATAGGTATACTTTATTAATTACCCTAGATTACTTAATTAATTAATTTATCAGATTAATTAATCAATTTAAAGGACAAAACAAAATTACAAAGCAATTTTAAAATTTCGGTTAAGACAAAAAAAATGTAGTACCTTACCTAGGATGGTTTGAAGGGTTAGTTATGGTACTAAATACTTGAGCGTACTTTAGTAATTACCCTAGGTCACCTAATTAATTATATGAAAGGGTTCAAACAAAACTTCCTACACAAACCTAGTATAACTCTAGAAACGTCCTAGTACTAAACCTAGGATGGTCCAAAATGGTTAGTTATGAATTAATTACTTATGGGTACTTTAGAAACTACCCTGTGTCCCGTATTTATTAATTTATTCATTTAATTAATTAATCAAAATGGTCATTACAAAATCTCCAGGAAAAATTTCAGATTTCATTAAGTCAAAATTTTCTCCTAGTTGTAGTCAAATTAGGAGGGACGTCTATGGTAATTTATGTGGAGGGTATTTATGGTATGCCTTGGGAAGTCTATATAATGATTTTTGGTCAGATTTAGACCACAATTACACGTTACAAATCAGAATCAAACGAAATGCTCTTAATCTCTCAAGAACGCTGTTTTTCCAAATTCCATTGAAGAACAAGAAAAGCTTAAGGAAGAAGACGAAGGCTTCAAAGTTTCCAATAAAGATTTTGTTGATTCTTAATCTATAAGTTATGGGGTTTATATGTTTGGATTCTAGTTCACAAGAGGTCATTTCAAGCAATGGTTTCAAGAACTTCATTTTTAGGGTTTTTACTCTACAAAATGGATTTTCTTCGTAACCCTAGATTTATTGTTTTCACTTCAAAGTAAATATTTCTATATATAATTCCGCATGATTTTTTGCGTATTCTGATATTTATAATTTAATTTAGTGTGAAGCACATTCTTGCCTATATGATGGTTTCATATGATTGTTTCTATGACATGATAACTTGCAAACATTAGGGAAAGAATTTAAGGTTTGAATGAACTCTTTAATGACCCGTTTAACTTCTCCTATGCTATGTATTGATATTTTAGATTATTTTATTTGAAATTATTCATTATTTCATTGAGTATTTCACTATGTATTAAAATGAATATCGCAGGGTGAATAAGATTCTTGGAAGCAAGTGATAAGTCTTCTAAAATTGTGATTACTCTAAGATGATTTTGTTAGACTATAAGCCTTGATACTATGTTATGAAAGTACGTATGATGTTGCTATGTGAATAGGATGGCTATGAATATGTAAATTGTAAGAGTATGATAAGAATAATATTATGCAAGTTATGATATGCTCTCTTGTATGCTTTACACAAGATGATTATTCAATTTAAATCTCGCGTATGAAGGGTTACGATGAAAGGATAATTCTCATCTAATCTAAAAGAGATCATTATCATGTAATACAAGGATATAATCTTCTATGACCTATGATAAGGTTATTATGGAAAACAAATTAAAGGTTATTTCAAGAAAAGGGGCTTAAGCTAAGCACCGATGAACTATATATGGAAAGTGTCCCTTCCCTAGGGGAAGGTAGGTTCACAATGATTCTCATTAGATTCAGACTTATATATGATATGTAACTATGGTACTCTAATACATCTCCTAGTTCTAGAACTATGTCGACACCATAGGATACTAGCTAGTGAATCCACCTAGAAAGTTATGTCATGTAGGTTCTACTTTGGCTGGTAGATCACCTTTTCTCGGTGTGGGGTTTCATGAAACCAGATTCCATGTTTATATGATATGGTCTATGTTGTTTAATGCCTATATTCCATCATTTAAAATGAAAGACAAGAAAACAAACGCTTACTAGGATGACTTGAGGAGTTTGATTAGTATAGGTAGTGGATGACATTGCACAAGTTGACTCTAAGGGAAATCCTAGGAGATTGTTCATAAGTAGTATGAAGATATGAAAGATATATTTTATGACATATGATGTTACTTTTATATGAATGTTGGATATTATGATGAATATGTTATTTGGCTATATTGCTTTGTTAATGATAACTAACTATATTACATGTTATATGAATCAAAGCCTTCCTTATGGTCTCTTATCTTATCTACTCGGTTATGTGGAATTATGGGGCTTCACATGACCATTGCACTTGTGGCTTGGGGATTGGATCGTTGTTAAGCGTTTTGTATGTTATGTTTATATGATCTTTTGAATATGTAATGTTAATATGATGCCAGAGGATGTCTTTAATTATGGCTATGCTTTAAGTGATGAAATATTTTGCTTGTATATGTTATACGGTATATGCATTGAGAATTTTTATAATACATAGCATGTAGTCTAAAGATATGATAAATGAAACTTACTCATGCATGTCCTTATGTGTTATGTGCATGTACTCATAATTAGTACATGTGGTGTACTAAGCACATTACTTTATTTTACTATAACTGTAGGTTCCGGCAATTGAAGGTAAGGAGGTCGATTTGAAGAAACTTAGAAGTCTTTCTCCAAGTCTTGGTAGGTCCTCTTGTTCGGCGATGATATCTTTCATATTCTAGCTTACGTAGATTTTTAGTTATTTTAAGACTACTCTAATTCCCTTATCTTCTTCGAATTCATTTGTAATAAGCCCGATATGGAATACTAACTATTATTGGCTAAGTTCAGATTTGCACAGGATAGTTTCTATATATGTGAGACAATAGTTTTAGAATGTCGTAAGTTTTTATAAACCATAAGTATTAAGTCTAGGTATAGTTCATTCGTATGTTAATTTTTTTTAATTTTCCGCCAAAATTTAATTGTATGATCGTGATGAACTCTAAGAAGAGGCTTGTCTGCGACCTCTGAGAGGTAAACGACGCCGGTCGTGAATCGGATTCCAAAATCTGGGTCGTAACAAACTTTGTATCAGAGCATGAGGTTGAAAAAAAACCATAGGATTAATGTATCACTAAACCAGATTACTTAGTATCTTGTTCATTGTTTTGAAGCGCGCCACAATTATGGATGACAGGCTATGTTATGGTTAGGAAACTTCTCTGTTCTTGATAATCTAATATCGTAACTTTAGATCTTTGACACTATGTTTCTCTTAGAATATAATCCCTTTGTTGTGTATAGAAGCGATGAACAAAAGAAGGACTGCCGCGATAAGTGTAGGAGAAGAGATTCCTTATGGCGGGAGCTATTCCCCAAGGTAACTTAATGTAACGACCTGTTTAGTCGTTGTGAGCAGCAGATTTTAATTCTGGAAAATTGGCTGAGGCAACGGACCCAACGACGGACCGTCACAGGTACAACGGACCATCGCAGGGCCTCGTTTCAATATACTTAGGAATTCTGAAATTGGGTACTGAAAATTGACTCTCTGTAATCTGTGACGGACCTGCAGGATGGGCTGTCATAGCCACGACGAGCCGTCGTAAGCTCCCGTTGCAAAACACTTCAACTTTTGAGAATTTGGTACGGGAAACGAGTCTCTGACCGTCATGACGGAAGTGCAGGACGGACCGTCACAGGTGTGACGGACCGTCACAAAATCCTTAGAGAAAAATGGAGTTCCAATATGTCGCGACGACCTGTGTGACGGACCGTCGCAGACACGACGGGCCGTCACAGGTTGCGCAAATCCCAGGCAGAATCGGATTTCTTTACACGTTTTAAGGGACGTATTGGACTATTCTTTCCTTAATTATAAAGTTAGAGGGTTAATATTAATAAGTCTAATTACTTGGGGGTTAAAAGGGGTAACCTTAAGTTAATTAGTGGGTTTTATTGTCCTCTTTTACACTTAATTATATGTTAATTAGGGTAAAAGAAAGAGGGTTTGAACAAAAGAAAACAGAAAGAACAAGAAAGAGAGACAGAGCAGTCGATCAAAGAGGAGAGAACAAGGCTTTGGAAAAACTCTTGCTTGATCACTAGTCTTCGGTGGAGGTAGGTTATGGTTTATTTTACGATATTCGTAGTGAACTCTTAATAGTGAATGATATGTATTGGTGGTATTGTAAACCTGTCTATATGCTTAATTGTATGCTTGCATGAATATGATTTTGTGATTTTGATAAAATAAGCATGATGAAAACCATTGAATCCCAAATCTTGAAAGAAACTTTAATCTACGTTATTAATGATGATGCCTTGGTATAAAAGAAGGCTTGATGAATTAAAGTAATGGGATTGGTGATGCCTTGATATAGAGAAGGCTTGATGAACGGATAGAATGAGGTTAGTGGATCGGAGTGTCACGTTCCGACACATAGTATTAGTGGATCGGAGTGTCACGTTCCGACACATAGTATTAGTGGATCGGAGTGTCACGTTCCGACACATAGTATTAGTGGGACGGGTGTCATGAACCGACACACGTAGGGGATCGGAGTGTCACGTTCCGACACATATAGGGGATCGGAGTGTCACGTACCGACACATATAGGGGATCGGGTGTCACGAACCGACACGTAGAATTAGGGGATCGGAGTGTCACGTACCGACACATAGTGGTAGGGGATCGGAGTGTCACGTACCGACACAAGAGGAAGAAAGATAATGAATCTTGAAAGATGATAAATATACTCAATCTAATAAACTTAATTCCCAAATGAGTATAGTATTGAGGCTTGAGCCCTCATGGATGAACTTGATGGTACTTGTTGATGATTATAGTACTTGTTGTTGCTACATGTTGAGTTTATAGTTGATTTATAATATTACTTGATATATATTATCTTCTATTTTGAGTTGGCCGATGATATCTACTCAGTACTTGTGATTGTACTGACCCCCTACTTTTATGTTTTCTTCTTTGTTATTTGTGTAATGCAGCAAACGTTCCGTCAACTTCAACTCAATAGTAATTCGAGCCAGTCTTCATCATACTGGATCTCAGGGTGAGCTAATGCTTCTAGCTTGGACTGGATCTTCTTCTTCAAGTCTTGATGCCTTGACTTCCGGCATGGACTAGCTTCTTATGTATTTTTAGCTTCTTAGACATTCTTAGATAGTAATTTGATCATAGATGTTCTTGTGTTGATGACTTCCAGGTTATGGGGATATTAATAATAGTTTTGAATTGTTTTAAGTCTTTCGCATTATTTTCTGTTGATATACATTGAAATGTTAAGGTTTAGATTGGTTGGTTCACTCACATAGGAGGGTAAATGTGGGTGCCAGTCGCGGCTCGGTTTTGGGTCGTGACAAACTTGGTATCAGAGCATTAGGTTCGTTGGTCTCATCACAAAAGAACGAGTCTAGTAGAGTCTTAAGGAACGGTAGGGGGACGCCTTTACTTTTCTTTGAGAGGCTATAAGACTTTAGGAAAATTCCATTCTTTCATTCTTCTTTCGTGCTACTACTTGAGTCCAATTGGTATGTAGGTGATACAAATTTGTATCTGACCATCTTCATTCTATTTCGCAGATGGTTAGAACTAGAGCAACGACCGCACCAGCCGCAACAACGGCACGACAAGAAACGACTGAGCCAGCCACTGGGGCTGTAGCTCGAGGAAGAACCGTGGCAAGAGGTCGTGGAAGAGGTCGTGGGAGGACGTCCTCTAGAGGGAAAGGACAAGCACCTAGCCCATCTGATACTAGGGCGGTGACTCCTCCACCGGCCGAGGAGGTGATAAGAGAGGGTGAGGAAGGGGAGAATGAACAAGTGCAAAATGAGGAATTGCCACCCCAACCTACCCTAGAGATGATCAACCAGGTACTTGCTTATCTTAGTGGGTTATCCGATCAGGGTCAGGCACCTCCAGTGGTTTCTGCACCAACACCTCCGGTTTCAGAGATACGACATGCCGCTGCTGGGGCTCCTCGTATGGATGCCTCATTGGGAATAGCCACATTTTCACGTCTGACTACTGCGCCTATTATGACAAATGATCAGCATGAACTTTTTAGTAAGTTCTTGAAATTGAAACCTCCAGTCTTTAAGGGTGCATAATCAGAGGATGACTACGATTTTCTGGTTGATTGTCACGATCTACTACACAAGATGGGTATAGTAGAACGGTTTGGCGTTGAGTTCGTGAGCTATCAATTTCAAGGGAACGCCAAAATGTGGTGGCGGTCACATGTTGAGTGTCAACCAACAGAGGCACCACCTATGACTTGGGAATCATTCTTTAGCTTGTTTATGGAGAAGTATATCCCAAGGACTTTGAGAGATAGAAAAAGGGATGAGTTCTTGAGTCTAGAGCAAGGAAGGATGACGGTTAACGCCTATGAGGCTAAGTTTCGTGCATTATCCAGGTATGCCACTCAACTTTGTTTCAGTCCACAAGAACGGATTCGCCGTTTTGTGAAGGGGTTGAGGTCAGAATTGCGGATTTCAGCCTTACAGGTAGCGGCTACAGCAACATCCTTCCAAGAGGTGGTAGACTTTGTGATAGAAGTGGAAGGAGTGAAGCCAGATGACTTCACCACGACATCGACATCAAAAAGGTTTCGAAGGGGAGGTGAGTTTAATTGTTCTTACTCTTGAGGACAGAGCTCCGGAGGTTACTCTAGTCGACCAATTCAGTCTTCACTACAGACTGTAGTTGGGGGTCAACCTCAGAACGGTCAACACTACTCCGAGAGACCTATGCCTGACTCTAGAGAGTGTTATGGATGTGGGGAGATTGGACATATTAGGAGGAATTGTCCAAAACAGAGTTACAGACCCCCAATAGCTAGAGGTAGAGGTGGTCATGGTAGAGGCCGCTTTTCTGGAGGACGTGGTGGTCGAGGTAATGGTAGTCACCACAACGGCAGGGGTGATGGGCAAACTGGAGCCACTACAACACAACATGGTAGGGGCAACGGACAGACAAGTAATGGGGCCCATTGTTACGCTTTTCCTGGGAGATCTGAAGCGGAGGCATCAGATGTTGTCATCACAGGTAACCTTTTGATTTGTGATTGCATTGCTTCCGTATTGTTTGATCCTGGATCCACATTTTCTTATGTATCTTCCTCATTTGCTAATGGCCTGAATTTACATTGTGAATTGCTTGACACGCCTATTCGTGTTTCTACTCCAGTGGGTGAGTCTCTGATAGTTGAAAAGGTATATAAGTCTTGTTTGGTAAATTTTGTGGGGAGCAACACTTATTTAGATTTGGTTATTTTAGAAATGGGTGACTTTGATGTAATTCTGGGTATGACTTGGCTTTCTCCGAATTTTGCGATTTTGGATTGTAATGCTAAAACTGTGACGTTAGCAAAGCCTGGGGCAGATCCGTTAGTGTGGGAGGGCGACTACACTTCCAGTCCGGTTCGTATTATCTCCTTTCTTCGTGCTAAGAAAATGGTTAGTAAAGGATGTTTAGCTTTCTTGGCACATCTCAAGGATGACACTACTCAAGTACCTTCGATTGAGTCAGTTTCGGTAGTCCGTGAGTTTTTAGATGATTTCCCTGCAGATCTTCCTGGTATGCCACCGGATAGGGATATTGACTTCTGTATTGATCTTGAACCGGGTACTCGCCCCATTTCTATACCCCCTTATAGAATGGCTCTCGCGGAGTTAAGAGATTTAAAGGCACAACTTCAAGAGTTGTTAAGCAAAGGCTTCATTAGACCAAGTGTATCTCCTTGGGGTGCTCCGGTTTTGTTTGTGAAGAAGAAGGATGGGAGCTTTCGGATGTGCATAGACTACAGACAACTGAACAAGGTAACTATTAAGAACAAGTACCCCATTCCTCGCATTGATGACTTGTTCGATCAGTTACAAGGTGCTTGTGTCTTCTCTAAAATTGATTTGAGATCCGGTTATCATCAATTGGAAATACGGGCAACGGATGTGCCAAAGACTGCTTTTCGAACTAGGTATGGGCACTACGAATTTGTGGTAATGTCGTTTGGTCTTACTAATGCCCCTGCTGCCTTCATGAGCTTGATGAACGAGATTTTCAAGCCATATTTGGACCTCTATGTGATCGTGTTTATTGATGATATACTGATATACTCCAAGAGCAAGAAGGAACATGAGGAGCATTTGAGAATGGTGTTAGAGTTATTGAGGAAGAAGATGCTTTATGCGAAATTCTCCAAGTGCGAGTTTTGGCTAGATTCAGTGTCCTTCTTGGGGCACGTGGTTTCTAAGGATGGAGTGATGGTGGATCCATCTAAGATTGAGACGGTGAAAAATTGGGTAAGACCTACTAATGTGTCAGAGATAAGGAGCTTTGTGGGGTTAGCTAGCTACTACCGCCGATTTGTCAAGGGATTCTCTTCTATTGCTTCCCAATTGACGAACTTGAATAAGCAGAATGTTCCATTTGTATGGTCGTATGAGTGTGAGGAAAGCTTTCAGAAGCTCAAGACCTTGTTGACTACTGCACCAATTCTTACTTTGCTAGTAGAGGGTAAAAACTTCATCGTTTATTGTGATGCATCCTATTTAGGTTTGGGTGCAGTGCTAATGCAAGAGAAGAATGTGATTGCTTATGCCTCGAGGCAATTAAAGGTGCATGAACGTAACTATCCGACCCATGATTTGGAGTTGGCCGCGGTAGTATTTGCACTAAAGCAATGGAGACACTACTTGTATGGGGTTAAGTGTAAGGTCTATACGGATCATCGTAGCCTACAATATGTCTTTACTCAGAAAGATTTGAACTTGAGACATAGGAGATGGATGGAACTACTGAAGGATTACAACATCACTATTTTGTATCATCCGGGGAAGGCGAATGTAGTGGCGGATGCTTTAAGTAGAAAGGCCGGAAGCATGGGAAGTCTAGCTCATTTGCAAGTTTCTAGACGCCCATTGGCTAGAGAGGTGCAGATTCTGGCTAGTGACCTTATGAGGTTAGAAATAAATGAGAAGGGAGGATTGTTAGCTTGCGTAGAGGAAAGATCTTCTTTTCTTGACAAGATCAAGGGAAAACAGTTTGATGATGAGAAACTAGGTCGAATTCGAAATAAAGTGTTGCGAGGAGAGGCTAAGGAAGCAATAATTGATGAGGAAGGTGTTTTGAGGATTAAGGGAAGGGTATGTGTACCCCGCATCGATGATTTGATCACCACTATTCTGACAGAGGCTCATAGTTCCGGATATTCGATACATCCTGGTGCAACCAAGATGTACCGCGACCTAAAACAACATTTCTGGTGGAGTAGAATGAAGCGTGACATTGTGGATTTTGTTGCCAAATGTCCAAATTGTCAGCAAGTAAAGTATGAACACCAGAGGCCCGGAGGAACACTTCAGAGGATGCCCATTCCGGAATGGAAGTGGGAGAGAATCGCAATGGACTTCGTGGTTGGTCTTCCCAAGACATTGGGGAAGTTTGATTCCATTTGGGTAATTGTTGATAGGTTAACTAAGTCTGCTCACTTCATTCCTATCAAGGTGACCTACAATGCAGAGAAGTTAGCCAAAATCTACATCTCAGAGGTTGTTCGATTACATGGGGTTCCACTCTCCATTATATCAGATAGAGGTACGCAGTTTACTTCTAAGTTTTGGAGAACATTACATGCTGAATTGGGTACTAGGTTGGATCTTAGTACCGCATTCCACCCTCAAACCGATGGTCAATCTGAGCGAACGATTCAAGTGCTGGAGGATATGCTTCGTGTATGTGTGATAGAGTTTGGTGGCCATTAGGATAGCTTTTTACCCTTGGCGGAGTTTTCATACAATAATAGCAATCACTCCAGTATTGATATGGCTCCATTTGAAGCATTGTATGGGAGGAGGTGTAGATCTCCCATTGGGTGGTTCGATGCGTTTGAGGTTAGACCTTGGGGTACTGACCTCTTGAGGGATTCGTTAGATAAGGTGAAGTGCATTCAAGAAAAGTTTCTAGCGGCGCAAAGTAGACAAAAAAAGTATGCAGACCGAAAGGTTAGAGACTTGGAGTTCATGGAAGGTGAACAAGTCTTGCTGAAGGTTTCACCCATGAAAGGGGTGATGCGGTTCGGAAAAAGGGGTAAGCTAAGTCCAAGGTATATTGGACCATTTGAAGTGCTTAAGCGAATAGGGGAGGTGGTTTATGAATTAGCCTTGCCCCCAGGGCTGTCCGGAGTGCATCCGGTATTTCACGTGTCCAGGTTGAAAAGATACCACGGAGATGGAAACTACATTATCCGTTGGGATTCAGTTTTGTTTGATGAGAATTTGACTTATGAAGAGGAACCAGTTGCTATTTTAGATAGAGAAGTTCGCAAATTGAGGTCGAGAGAGATTCCATCCATCAAAGTTCAATGGATGAATCGACCGGTTGAAGAGGCTACTTGGGAGAAGGAGGCAGATGTGCAAGAAAAATACCCACATCTGTTTACAGATTCAGGTACTCCTTTTCGCCATTGTTTTTCTTCTTTTGATCGTTCGGGGACGAACGATGGGTAAATTGGTATCTATTGTAACGACCTGTTTAGTCGTTGTGAGCAGCAGATTTTAGTTCTGGAAAATTGGTTGAGGCAACGGACCCAACGACGGACCGTCACAGGTACGACAGACCGTCGCAGGGTCTCGTTTCAATATACTTAGGAATTCTGAAATTGGGTACTGAAAATCGACTCTCTGTAATCTGTGACGGACTTGCAGGACGGGCTATCATAGCCACGACGAGCCGTCGTAAGCTCCCGTTGCAAAACACTTCAACTTTTGAGAATTTTGTACGGGAAACGAGTCTTTGACAGTCATGACGGAAGTGCAGGACGGACCGTCACAGGTGTGACGGACCGTCACAAAATCCTTAGAGAAAAATGGAGTTCAAAGAGGCTGCGACGACCTGTGTGACGGACCGTCGCAGGCACGACGGGCCGTCACAGGTTGCACAAATCCCAGGCAGAATCGGATTTCTTTACACGTTTTAAGGGACGTATTGGACTATTCTTTCCTTAATTATAAAGTTAGAGGCTTAATATTAATAAGTCTAATTACTTGGGGGTTAAAAGGGGTAACCTTAAGTTAATTAGTGGGTTTTATTGTCCTCTTTTACACTTAATTATATGTTAATTAGGGTAAAAGAAAGAGGGTTTGAACAAAAGAAAACAGAAAGAACAAGAAAGGGAGAGAGAGCAGTCGATTGAGAGAGTCAAACGAGGAAGAAGAAGAACAAAGCTTGGGAATTTCTTGCTTGATCAGTAGTCTTCGGTGGAGGTAGGTTATGGTTTTTACGATATTCGTAGTGAACTCTTAATAGTGAATGATATGTATTGGTGGTATTGTAAACCTGTCTATATGCTTAATTGTATGCTTGCATGGATATGATTATGTGATTTTGATAAAACAAGCATGATGAAAACCATTGAATCCCAAATCTTGAAAGAAACTTTAATCTACGTTATTAATGATGATGCCTTGGTATAAAAGAAGGCTTGATGAATTAAAGTAATGGGATTGGTGATGCCTTGGTATAGAGAAGGCTTGATGAACGGATAGAATGAGGTTAGTGGATCGGAGTGTCACGTTCCGACACATAGTATTATTGGATCAGAGTGTCACGTTCCGACACATAGTATTAGTGGATCGGAGTGTCACGTTCCGACACATAGTATTAGTGGGACGGGTGTCACGAACCAACACGTAGAATTAGGGGATTAGAGTGTCACGTACCGACACATGTAGGGGATCGGAGTGTCACGTTCCGACACATATAGGGGATCGGAGTGTCACGTACCGACACATATAGGGGATCGGGTGTCACGAACCGACACGTAGAATAAGGCGATCGGAGTGTCATGTACCGACACATAGTGGTAGGGGATCGGAGTGTCACGTACCGACACAAGAGGAAGAAAGATAATGAATCTTGAAAGATGAATAATATACTCAATCTAATGAACTTAATTCCCAAATGAGTATGGTATTGAGGCTTGAGCCCTCATAGATGAACTTGATGGTACTTATTGATGATTATAGTACTTGTTGTTGTTACATGTTGAGTTTATAGTTGATTTATGATATTAACTGATATATACTGTTTTCTATTTTGAGTTGGCCGATGATATCTACTCAGTACCCGTGGTTTGTACTGACCCCTACTTTTATGTTTTCTTCTTTGTTATTTGTGGAATGCAGCAAACGTTCCGTCAACTTCAACTCCGCAGTAATTCTAGCCAGTCTTCACTACATCGGAAATTCAAGGTGAGCTAATGCGTCTAGCTTGGACTGGATCTTCTTCTTCAAGTCTTGATGCCTTGAACTTACGGCATGGACTAGCTTTTATTTGTTTTGTTTTCTTAGATATTCTTAGTTTAGTAATTTGAGGATAGATGTTCTTGTGATGATGACTTCTAGATTTCGGGGAATAATAGATGTTGAATTTTAGTAGTTATTGAATTGGTTTTTATTAATGAGTTAAGTCTTCCGCATTATGTTCTGTTGTTATACATTGAAATGTTAAGTTTTAGATTGGTTGGTTCGCTCACATAGGAGGGTAAATGTGGGTGCCAGTCACGGCTCGGTTTTGGGTCGTGACACTGAAATGCTCCTGAAGTGCAATCTGCTGCAAAAGATCAAATTTCGGTGAATCCTCCGTTTATGACGGATAGTGAGGTGAGGGCATCCGTGTTTAAAGTGGCCCAATCCATCACCACCCATGCTCAAGCCTTCACGGCTAAAGCTAACAGCGAGGTTGACACCTCACGAGGATCAACATGTTCGTAATGTTGGTAGTGATTAGAGAGACTTTACGAGAATAGATCCTCCAAAGTACTTTGGATCAAAAGTTAAGGAAGACCCCCAAGACTTCCTTGATGAGGTCTATAATAATTTGTTTTCTTTGGGGGTGATTTCTACAGAAAAGTCTAAACATGTTGCCTATAAACTTAAGGACGTGGTTCAGACATGGTACAATCAGTGGAAGGATAGTAGTGTTTTAGGAGATGGTCCCGTCACTTGGGAGGTCTTTAGAAAGGAGTTTCTGAATAGATTCTTTCCAACGGAAAAAATAGAATCTTAGGTAGAGCATTTTATCAACCTTCGTCAAGGAGGTATGAGTGTTAAGTAGTACTCTCTGAAGTTCATTAAGTTCTCAAAATATGCTTCTTCTTTGGTTTCTAATACTAGGTATGAGATTAGCCGTTGTGTACTAGGAGTGTCTGAAGAACTTGAAGAAGAATGTCGTTAAAAAATGCTTCATTACAATATGAATCTTTGTAGGTTAATGATCCATGCCCAACAAGTTGAGCAAAATCGTCTATGAAAGAGAAATAGGGAAGTTAAGATGGCAAAGTTGTTTTTAAAGTGGTTCTTGTAAGAGTAGGCTTGATGTGCAAGACAAGCCTGAGTTTAAGAAAAGATTACAAATCAGGGTTCTTCTAGAATCTCTAAGGATCGCAATGATAGGGATTCTAGTCCTAAATTTCAAGAGGGGAGAAATGTTGATCTTCTAAAAGAGCGACCAACTTGTGGTAAGTGTGGTAAGAAACATAAGAGGGAATGTCTTTTAGGGACTAATAGTTGCTATGGTTGTGGAAAAGGTGAACATATGATAAGAAATTCTCCTAATGCTAAAATTCAAGGTAAGGGTAATAGCCAAGGTCAACCAAGTGGTCCTAGTTTTGAAGCTCCCGAAAGGAACTGTTTCTATGCACTCAAGGCTAAGAGTGAACAAAAAATCTCTCCCGACGTCGTGACGGGCATGTTACAAATGTTCACTATTAATGTCTATGCATTGTTTGATAAGTATGAAGTTTTAACATATATTGGCTTAATACAATAAAGATTGGCTTATAATTACTTCTAATATCATGCGAATGATAAAATAATGGACATACCCAATAAAGATGGGCTTATAAAGACTTTATGCCCAATTTAACAAGCATGAACGATTTAACTTGTCTACTAAATAGGTGCATGTTTTGGTGAAAGACATAACCAAGTTGAGTTCTAAGAAGATGTTTAGATACTATATTCTTGCACTTATGTGAAATTTGTATTCATTTGTTTTATTGAGATTTTTTTGTTTTGTTGTTATCTTGAGAAGATTGTTAACATGGTAACTCTTTGATGCATTTTTGAGGTTACGATAAGGTTCGCAGGAAAATTCCTCACTACGTTTGTGAATAAAAAAAAATTGAGTACTAAGTATAATGACATGTTAAGTGTTTGTTGTGCTGCTAGTATTAAGTTTTTTTCCTACCCTCCAAAAGATTTTTGTGTCATTCGGGGACGAATGTTCCTAAGGGGGGATAATGAAACATTCTGAAAAATTATATGTCTAGTAAAGAGAAGAATAAGTCTTTAGAAATGGGTATTGGGGATACATAGGCCTTCCAATGCCCAATATAATAAATATTGGGCATAGTATAGAAAATTAGCTAAGGGGTATTAGCCATTTTCTATATAATGCCAAAATAAACAAAATTTTGGGCATATTAGAAAATATTTTCTTAAAAGGTGTAAGACAATTTTTCTAGGTATTACCAATATTGTTTAGGAATCGTACATTCAATGATGACCCTATGCGAATAGGATTGAATTTTAACACATTATATATGAGGCATCAAAATGTCAAACCTAGGTACCTAGCACATGACCCCTTAAAATGGGCATGTAGATTGAGATGTACCCAAGGAAATAGTGAATATCCTTTGAAAAATAATTAAACATTCCAAATGAACCATAAAAATAGTTAGTTAGGAAAGTACAAGCAACACATGTGCTAAACGACCAAGAGACAAACCCCAACTGAATCGGTTAGGGTGCATAGGGAGCAGGCCTGTAGGACCACTTGGGTCCAAAATTTGTAACTGATTCTAGGTACTAACTAACGTCCCTACATAACTAACTAACCTAGGAAAAACAAAAAATAACTAACTAAGGGACCTGACAAACTAAGACCTAACCGGGTAACATTAAGACATGAAACTAACGAAGAGACAACCTAGTACCTAACCTAGGATGATCCAAAAGAATTGTTATGCTACTAACAACTTAGGTATGTTTTAGTAATCAACTTGGGTTACTTAATTAATCAATTTAGCAACATAATTAATTAATTTAAATGGAAAAAACAGAAATGACAAAGCAATTTTTAGATATTGGTTAAGGCAAGAAAAAGATAGCCTAGTACCTAACAAAGGATTTTACAAAGGGTTTGTTATGGTCCTAAAAATAGAGGGATACTTTATTAATTATCCTAGGTTACTTAATTAATTAATTTATCATCTTAATTAATCAATTTAAGATGAAAAAACCGATTTAACAAAGCTATTTCAAGATTTAGGTTAAGAAAAGGAAAAGACAACCTAGTACCAAACCTAGGATTGTTCAAATTGTTAGCTATGGTCCTAACTACTTGAGGGTAATTTAGTAATTACCCTAGGTCACCTAATTATTTAAATTATAAACATAATTTATTAAATTAAAGGGTTCAACCTGCTTTTTACACTAACCTCGTATAACTCAAGAAACATCTTAGTACTTAACCTAGGATGGTCAAAAAGGGCTACTTATGGTTCCAATGACTTAGGATTACTTTAGTTTTACCCTAGATCCATCAATTAATTAAATTATACTTTTAATAAATTAGTTTAAACGGTAAAATTAAAATCCTTATGAAAAAAGTCAGAATTGATTAAGTCAAATGTTAACCTAGTTGTAGTCAAATTAGGAGGGACGTTTATGGTAATTTAAGTGGAGGGTATTTACGGTAAGTTTTTGGATGTCTATATAATGATTTTAGGTCACTTTTAGACCACAATTACACGTTCCTATTTAGAATAACACGAAATTCTATTAATCTCTCAAGAACGCTCTCTTTATTCAAACTCCATTGAAGAACAACAAAAGCATAAGGAAGAAGACAAAGGTTTCAATGTTTCCAATAAAGATTTCGTGTATTCTTCATCTATAAGGTATGGGTTTTATCTCTTGGGATTCCTTTTCCCAAGAGGTCCTTTAAAGATAAATTTTCAAGAACTTCAATAATAGGGTTTTTACTCTACAAAACGGATTTTCTTCCTAACCCAAGATTTATGTTTTGAAATGCAAAGTAAATGTTTTATATATCTAAGTCCGCATGAATTGTTAAATATATTCTGATAATTATGCTTGACTTTAGTGTGAAGCATGTTCTTACCTATATGATGGTTTTGTATGGTTAATTCTATGACGTGATAACATTTAAACATTAGGGTTAGATTTATGGTTTGAATGAACTCTTAATGACCCGTTTACATTCTCCTATGCTATGTATAGAGATTGTACATTATTTTATGTGTTATTCTTGAATATTTCATTGAATATTTCACTAAGTATTATTATGAATAACGCATGATGAACCAGTTCTTCCAAGCAAGTGATAAGTCTTCTAAAATTGTGATTACTCTAAGATGATTTTGATAGCCTATAAGCTTTGATACTATGTTATGAAAGTATGTATGATGTTGCTATGTGAATATGATGTCAATGAATAAGTAAATCGTGAGATAATGATAAGAATACAATTATGCAAGTTGTGATACTCTCTTATATGTTTTACCCAAGATGGTTATGCCATGTAACTCTCACGTATGAAGTTACAATGAATAATAAATTCTCATCTAATATAAAAGGATTCATGATCATGCTATACAAGGAGATAATATTCTATGACCTATGGTAAGTTTATTATGAAAAACAAATTAAAGGTTATTTCAAGAAAAGGGATTTAAGCTAAGCAGTGATGAACTAGATATGGGAAGTGTCCCATTCCTAGGTGAAATCTAGGTTCACAATAATTCTCATGAGATTGAGGCTTCCATGTAATATGGAACTATGGGTCTCTAATACATCTCCTAGTTCATGAACTATGTTGCCACCATAGGATATTAGCAAGTGGATCCACCTAGAAACCTATGTAATGTAGGTTCTACTTTGGCCGGTAGACCACCTTTTTTCGGTGTGCGGTTTCATGACATCGGATTCCTTGTTAGCTCACATGTTCTACGTCGGCGAATCTCTATGTTCCCTCATGTAAAATAAAACACAAGAAAATGAACGTTTAGTAAGGTGACTTGAGGAGTTTGGTTAGTATAGGTAGTGGTATGGGAAGCTACCTAGACATTGCATTAGTTGACTCTAAGGAAATCCTAGGATATTGTTCATGAGTAATATGATGATATTAAAGATATATGTTATGACATATGATGTTAATTTTATATGAATGTTGGCTATTATGATGAATATCTTATTTCGCTATATTGCAATGTTAATGATAACTAACTATGTTACTAGTAATATGAAGCAAATCCTTAATTATGGTCTCCTATCTTATCTACTCGGTTATGTGGAGTTATGGGGCTTTACATGACCATTGCACTTGTAGGTTGAGGATGGGATCGTTTGTATGTGTTTTGTATGTTATGTTTAAAGGATCCATGCAATATGTAATGTTAACATGATTACATGAGAAGATGTCTTTGATTATGTTCATGCTTTAAGTGATGAAATATTTTGCTTGTATATTTTATACGATATGTGCATTTAGAATTTTTTATATTACTTAACATGTTTTCTAAAGATATGATAAATGAACCTTTTCCATGCATGTCCTTATGTGTTATGTGCATATACTCATACTTAGTACATGTGGCTTAATAACCCTGTTACTTAATTTTACTAAACTGTAGGTTCTGGCCATTTAAGTTAAGGAGTTCGATTTGAAGACACTTAGAACTCTTTCTCCACGTCTTGGTAGGTCCTCTTGTTCGGCGATTCTATCTTTCATATTCTAGCTTACGTAGATTTTTGGTAGTTTTAAGAATATTATATTTCTATTATATTCTTTGTATTCTTTTGTAATAAGACACATATGGAATATTAACTATTATTGGTTAAGTTCAGATTTGCACTTTTTAGATTGTTTCTATATATGTGAGACAATTGTTTTAGAATATCGTATGTTTTGTAAACCTTAAGTATGAAGTCTAAGTATACTTCATTAGCGTATTAAAAGTTTTTAATTTTCTCCAATATTTAACTGTATGATTGTGATGAACTCTTAGAGTAGATTTTTCTGCGACCTCTAAGAGGTTAACGACGCCGGTCGCTGTCCGGATTCCAGAATCAAGGTCGGGACAAGTAACATGGTGATAGTCTCTTGTGAGGTGAAATGGTTAGACTTATAATGAAAAGTTGAGTCTTTTTAAAATGAAATACGTTGAGTCTCTTGAAAAATTATGTGACTTCTATCGTTTGGGAAGAATGACTATGGTCTCATTCTGTAAAGGTGAAAGAATGTGTAGCTAAGTATTCATCTGTATGCCTATGATTTGTATTGTTTTTCCTAAATGATACCTAGTGTGAAGGCGAGTACTATATTAGAAATTTATATTTGTGAAATTTCTTCCTATTTGTGGTAATGTACTTAGTGTGACCTACCATTTAGACTTCACTAGGAAGAAGACATGATCATGGCATGGTTTGAATGTTTAAAATTTCTCAAATTTTAGTGTAAAATGACCTTGTACCTTGCATAGGTGTGAACTATTAATACATGTTACTGTGTTGAGGAGAATAAAATTCCTTCATTGAAACCACTAAACATGGTATGATTGAGTATGACCTTCATGTCACCAGGTCTGACTAATAAAGATCTTCAATGATTAAATTAACTGAAGTCTATGTGCATAGAAGTATGAGTGCCTACTTATTGTGAGTATTGTTTAATTCTACCAATGTGTGGTCTTGCAAGATGATCTCATAATGAATTGAGGTGAAATGACAATGTTATGATTAGGAGAAGGATGTTCCATCTATGAACATGATCAGAGCCTTTGTGTTTGATCCTTCCATCTAGAGATTTAATCTAAATGTTTTCAAAGAAATTTTATGATCAAATTCTTCTTCTTCAATCTAGCCATGGGTTCTTTCTTAAATTAATTTCAAAAGCATATTATGAATGTATTAATTATTATATACTGATTTGGAGGTGATATTCAATCCTATTGCATTCTGAACCCATGCTCTTTCACAAACTCGAATTTTCCCTATATATGAAATTATGATATTGATCTTATGCATATCGATTTGTGTGATTCCATTATGATAATATGCTTATGTCTACTGCTTAGTATGTATATTGATGGTGAATCATGGATGAATTATGCATGTGAATCAATGTAGGAAGAATTGAACACGACTAGCCTATGCCACTGTGTGATCACTAAAACATTGATATTTAAATGTATAAAAGTGGGATTTCGATTATGTTGTGGTTCTTGTAGCTAATGTTTAAGGGTAATACAATGATTTAATAATAATCATAAATAATGTATTATAAAGGTGAAGAAGATTGAATATGAGTTGAGCTAAGTTCACCTAGTCTATGGAGTTGTAACTTGTAATCTTTACATTAGATTAGTTGTTATAGCAATTGATCATGGATAATCGTCTATAGATACTGCCAATAACGTAATGTGAGTATGAATTATATTTAATGGGTCCAGTGTTTATAAATTCATTATAGTGTCAATGTCCTTCTACATTCTAGCATGCTAATGATTTGTGGTACTAGTTTTAGCATGACCTTCTAGTAGCTTATGCTTAATTTCATCTATGATTATGGTACCTTAAGATAATGCTCTATACTTTATTTATTTATGAAAGAGTAGTAATGGTCTATAATGACCAAAGGCTAATGGATTTGTAAGAATTCCTCTACTCTTCTACTTCCCTATTACTTTATAATAATGTTGATAAAGCTTTGTATGTCAATGTGTGGTATATTCCACTTATTGTGTTGGTATTAACTTTATTGGCAATCTATATATGTTTTCACCATGGCCATGAAGGCAAATTGATGAATATATGAACATGTGCTTATGATTATACCATGTGAAGCTTATGCCTACTTTCTTATTCTAGTTGTGATTTAGTTTGTATAGCTATTGTGAAAGCATGTGTATATGCATGTTAGGGTAAATTATAGGTTTTTCCATTGATGAGTTAATATGGTTAATAATTCCTTAATTATGTACCCCTATTTGAATGCATTAAATAACACAAGTTAGGAGTCTTAGGTGCTATATGAATTTGGCTTGTCTCATATGCTATTTGTGTGTTGTGTATTTATGATTTAAAGAATATTATGGTCTAATAGGTTGAATGCCTAAATGTGTTGTTGATAGCCATTAGCTGATAATGTTGACCACTGTACACACACACTCACTTTACAGGCATGTTGCAAGTAGTATAGGTCATAGTGTCTAAATAAAATGTAGTTCTCATATTCACTAGTCTCTACTACTATGCATGTAAAGTATATGTATGTGAAGTATGTTATGTATTCCTTAAGTAGGATTACTTGATATGTGTACTATTATGGGCAATGGTATGGGACTTTGTCTTTGTATTCCACATGTCTACCTTGATAGGATAGTTCCTAGGTTTGGTTTCTATGTACATGTAAATGAATGAATGGGCACGTCATAAAAATGTCTTATATGTTATGATTTCAATTATATTATATAGTTAAGTATGAATGCGCATATTGTCTAAATATGTTAATATGAAAGGATTGCTCATATGTTCACACCTATAGACTTAAGCATTGAAATATGAACATGTGTGATTTAAGGTATTATTAAAAGGTTTGCTCACATATATTTATAAACACACACATGAATGATCATCTAGTCAATAGAGGAGCCTTGAAAGGTGTGCTCAAGTGTATCTTATACTAGACAATGCTAATACATATGCGCTTTCCATGTGAAAGGATTTTCTCACATGATATAGGTTGATGAAAAGACCTCCCGTCTATAACCTATGAGCTAAGCATATGGGGAGTGAATATCGTAAACCTACATTTTATAAAGTAATTGTTAATGCAGGTTTTAATTTTGGGAACTTAGGTTAGAACTTAGTCAACATGAATATGAGTGAGTTTCCTTTCCCAAAGTGGGAATGTAGGTCACCATAGATCTCATGAGTTGGATAACAAAAATGCCTCAGTAGTTATAAATAGGGTTTTCATAAGTGAATAACTGCAATGCCTAATCTTGGGATAAAGAGGGTTTCCACATTACCTGCAAGTGCCATAGCTATGCTTTCCACATAGTATCTAGCAATGTGATGTCACTTAGTATGCTAGGATGTGTTGATGTTCTACCTTCGATAGCTAAGAACACCTTCCGCTGCTGTATGGCTCTACAACACAAAATTCCATGTTTAGCACTCATGTTCTTAGTGTCGGTTAAGGCTATAAATTCACTAAAGTAAATGGACAATAAAAATAAATGAATAGGATTCTAAGAAGGAGGACTTAATGTAAGTTACTTAGGTTATGTGGTAGAAATGAACCCATCTAGACATTGGACAACTAGCTCCTTAGAATGTCCTAGTGAGGCTACCTAATATGTAATATTATATTTGTCCATATGCATGACTTTGTAGTATTGGTCTACTTGTTATGAAGATGTGCATGGTATGAATCTATGAGATGTGATCTTATCATTATATGCAATGTGATTGTCTAAATGACTATATGATGAAGGTTTTGTATTGTCACAAATAAAGTTCCCTTCACATAGTTGTTGATGTACGAATTTAATGCTAAGGTTTCTAGTCTCATGAAGGTTCTACTAAGCATGTGCTGGGTTATTGGGATTCACATGTGCATTGCATTAGTATACTAAGTTTGGGGTCATGTATAATGTCTAATAAATACATTTAGGCAAAGAAGTAAATACATATGTGACTTGATGTAGCATATTGTAATGAGCCTTAAAAATTCATAATATTGTATATGTGATCTTGTGTGATGTTTGGCCTTGATTATGTTTATGTGAATTATATAAATATTAATTTAATAATGTTTTTATGAAGATTTACTCAAAAATGCATGACGTATAATATCAAGAAAATGTCCCGTTTAAATGCATGTATTTGTATATTTACCATAATTAGTTACTAATCCCATTCTTCTCTACTTTTTACACAAAGTATAGGTGATGCATGCTTAAAGGGATCTCAATGATTGATGAGATTTGTATGTGATTCTGAAGCTCAAGTAAAGGGGTCCTTAAGTTCCAAGGATTTTCTACTCATGTCTTAATGTGAAGTTTATTAACAGTTATATAGTTATATCTTATGTTCGTGTCCCTAATGTAATCTAAGGTTATTGAGTCTAAGATGGATTATATTTTATATATATGTGAAGTGATATTTCTAGCATATGATGTTCTATGAAAAGTTTTAAATTTTCTGCTAAATTTAATATGTCGATTGGATTAATGATAACTATGCGCTTCAATAAGGCCTCTGAGAGGTCAAGTACACCATGTTACTTCTAGGGGGTGCTCCCCGGATGTGACAAACGTTGTATTAGATCACGGTTTAAAAAAAAATTTAGGGTCCAAGAAGTCTCATATTTCCACGTCTAGTAGAGTCATGTATCATTCGTGGTGAGTCGCGACACATTAAATGGTACGAGAGTCCATCGGACGAGTTTACCTTCTTCTTCATTCTCATATTGTTCCATAGAGGTTAACTCTATAAGATCTCTTTTTTATGTTTTCTTGTCCGATGGTGTTTTTGATGAAGTTGCTTGGATGAGATTATCTCTATGCTTGAGGGAGAAAAGGCGTGTTCAAATGCTTATCTTTGTTTTATGGTTTGAATGAGTATGTGTGAGGGTGAATTTTTTCATGTTTTTATGATGTGATGTCAATTTTGGCTATATATGAAAATTTATGTGAAATAACATTTTTATTTTTGAAAATGTATGTCATGATATTCTTTAAGAATGCTAGAAGTTGATTATGGTTAGAATAAGTTTTTTTTTGTGAATGATGACTTACTATATAGTTTTTTATTATGGTAGTCTTATGATATGATTTGAACTTTAAATTCTTAGTGACTACCTATGGAAGCATGCTACCCTAAGATTATGTACTTAGAGGTGCTCAATGTTTTCCCTTTATATCTTTGTGGTTTATGATTAATTGCTTAGTATGGATTGGGGATCTTTGTATAGACATTGATCTTAGATGAGATGATAGCAGCCTTGTCTTGGTATAGTTTGTATCTCACATTGTCATGTTATTCCCATTAATTGCCCAAAGTTGCATTTTTTGAATATTGAAGCATGTTCATTGTAATAATAGGTACTTACTGTGAGATTTGTTGGAAATCAACTAAATTATTCTTTGATTAGAATTTGTTGAAATGTTTATGGAATTGATGCATATGATCATGATAATGAATGCAAAAACGAGTATTGCTATTTGGAATGAAGAATGAGACTCTTATGGTATGATGAGTTGTAGAATTGTTTCTAATTTCCTTTTGTGTTGAGAGTCCCTTGATGTTTTGGAAATGGTGTTTCCCCAGAATTGAGGGTTGTAGTCTTATCTAAGTAAGGTGATTATGTGGGTTTGATTGAACTAGAAGTTACCTTACTTTACTGTTGAAAGAAAACGATGAGTCTTTATGGCTATGTATCCTTGTTGGTCCCCCTAATGATGTATGACCTTGGTGTCTATTGTATTGTATTAAAACCTTATGTGGTTGAATTAGTTCGACCTACCTAGATAATTGGGGATAAATTGCCTATGAGATGAAATTTAAAATACCTTTGTGTTCCTATGTTGACTTACTGTAAATTGCTTCTAAAGTTGTAATCACTTTTAGAAGATGAAAATGAAGGTTGTTAATTAAGAAACTCTTAAGGTGGGGCTAAGTTACTCTTAATTGGGTTTACCCTAAGTGGGGGATGGTGATGGAGTAGTAAGGTTTTAGATATTTTCTACCTTTTAATTATTTTCTTACTTCAGCTTGAAAGTAATGAATTTCTAGTAAGCTTGTTCATGAATAGAGTTTTGCATGAAGTATGAATTTCATAAACTTTATATGTTTGGTAGGTATTGATTGGCATTACATTGAAGAGAGTGTCCAGATTCCAAATTGCATGAAAGAAATTTTTTTGATAAGATCCATGTTTTGTCATGTTAAATTACATCTTAATCTGCTAGTTGTGCATTTGATTTCATGAGATAAGATAAGAAACATGGGGATAGTCACTTGTGAGGTGAAATGTTTAGTCTTATAGTGAAAAGTTGAGTCTCTTTAAAATTAATTACGTTGAGTCTCCTGAAAAATTATGTGACTTGTATGTTTTGGGAAGTATGATTGTAGGCTCACTCTTGCAAGGTGAAAGCATGTGTAGCTAAGTATTCAGGTGTATGCCTATGATTTGTATTGTTTTTCGCAAATGATACCCATTGTGAAGGCGGGTACTATACTAGAAATTGATATTTTATGAAATTTCTTCCTATTTGTGGTTATGTACTTGGTGTGACCTACCATTTAGACTTCACTAGGAAGAAGGCATGATCATGCAATGGTTTGAAAGTTTAAAATTTCTCAAATTTAGAGGAAATTTACATTGTACTTTGCTTAAGTATGAACTCATGATACATGTAACTGTGCTGCGGAGAAGGACATTCCTCCATAGACACCACTAAACATGGTATGGTTGAGTATGACCTTCATGGAACTATGTCTAACTAATGATGATCTTTGATTATTAAATTAACTCAAATCTATGTGCATTGAAGTATGAGTTGCTACTTGTTTTGAGTACTGTTGAAACCTTCCAAGTGTTGGTCTTGCAAGATGATCTCTTAATTAATTTAGGTGAAATGACCATGTTATGATTAGAAGGATGTTCCTTCGATGAACATGATAAGAGCATTTATGTTTGATGCATTAAAGAGTGAATGACTAATTGTTTTGTTTGCTTCTGTGCATTGTGTTCTAAAACAATTTGATACTTTATATTTTATATAATTTTTTATGATACAGTGAAGTCCTTATTGTGAAAAAGAAGTCCTAAGTGTCATTAGAGGACAACTGTTCCCAAGTGGGGGATATTGTAAGACCCAAAAATAAATTAGGGTGTCTATATCCTATAATAATTTTCTTATGGTTATAAGTTCCTAAAATGACTTATAATATGATTTATAGGCAGCGTTGAAAGTTTGAAGTTATTTGGAAGTTGGACTTCAAGGGAAGACCAAAACCTTTGACGACTAGTCACCTATGTGTCTCATGTGTCCATGCGTATTTATGTAATGTATGTCATGAGATTAAGAAGTATTAAAATGATTTATAATGTCTTTTAAAGATGGTATATTAAGTTTCGAGAAGTTTGGAGGTCAAACTACAAAGAACGCCGAAGGAGTCTGAAGATAGCCCTTAAGACGCTCAATGTGTGTCTTCATGGGGCCTAGCCTGTTTGGACGATTTGCAGGTGTTTTTTTGGGTGAAATTAATTTTAAAGGTATAAAATTTATTTAGTTTCATATTTAGATTGGAAACGTCCGGGTAGGACTTCTAAAGGGCCCCGCAAAAGGCCCCACAAAAATCAACCAAGGCTGGTCGAGACACTGCCTTGCCAGTGTCAATTGACGTACCAAACAATGGGGTTTTTTTTTTCAACGGACCATTAAGGGGTTCTAAGTGATGGACACTTAGTCTCGGCAAGTACAACAAAATATCAGGCAAAGGACCAACAAACAGAAGCCATAGATGGCCCGTTGATTGACCTACGGTCCGTCGAAGGTGTAGTCAATGGTGGGCTGCACATGGTTCCTTGCACCCTATTTTATTTAAGGGGTGAATGGAAAATTCAACCCACTTCCTAACCTGATTCTCATAGGTCTATTAAATTACTTTTTAGGTGTATATATTTCATCTAACACGTGAAGAACCCATCCAAAAACCTCTCTCACAAAATATAAATTTTTCCTTCCAAAATATTTTCCCTAGAAAGTACCACTGTTGGTAAACTCAAGAAAAGGTTTGAGATTGGATTTCAATGGATGAATCATCAATTTGTATAGGTTTTCAACAGGACAAAGGTATGGTGATCCTTCATCTCTAGTTATCCTTCTATCTAGGGAGTGAATCTCAAAGTTTTCTAAGAAAGTGTATGATCAAAGTTCTTCTTCTTCAATATAGCCATGGGTTATTTCTTAATTGATTTCAAAAACATCATATGAATGTATTGATTATTATCTACTGATTTTGCAGTGATTTTGAATCCTATTTCATGATGAACCCATGCTCTTTCACAAACTAGATTTTAGCCTATGTATGACTTTTTGATCGTGATCTTATGCATATCGATTTGTGATTCCATTATGTTAATATGTTTTATGTCTACTATATAGTATTTTTATTAAGGGGAATAATTGATGGATTATCCATATGAATCAATGTATGAAAAATTGGATATGACTAGCCTATTCCTCTATGTGATCACTATAACATTGATCTTTTAATGTATGAAAGTGGGATTTTGATTATATTGTGGTTGTTTTAGCTACTGTTTAAGAGTAATAATATGATTGAAGTGTAAGTATAAATCATGTATGATCAAGTTGAAGAAGGATGAATATGAGTTGAGCTAAGTTCTTCTAGTCTATGGAATTGTAACCAGTGATCTTGACGTTAGGTTAGTTGTTATGTCAATTGATCATGGTTAATTGTCTATAGCTACTGCCTACAACGTAATGTGAGTATGAGTTGTATGTAATCGGTCCAATGTGGATAAAATCATAATAGTTTCAATAGGTGTTAACCTGTGTAAGATTACATTCCATGAATTCCTAATCTGAAGCATGCTTATCGTGAATTCGATTTTATTAGCTATTCTAGAAGTGTCTCATCTAGACTTCGATTTTGATAGCTATTGCCTAGAATATAATTTATTGGTAAAATATGATTAGTGATTAATACTTTTAAATAATTAGTAAGATGGCCTATTCTGTCTACAGTACATTGAAATGATAGTTTAATGCCTACGATAGTACGTTGATCCTTAAGAGCTTTAAGACGATTTCGATATGATTAATGCATGGTTAGCTACTGCCTTTAATTTATATTATTGATGGAGTATGATCTATAATCCATGCAAGTGATGTTTTTTGATGGTCTGTGTCGTTCTACATTCTAGCATGTTAATGATATTGTGTACTAGTTGTAGCATGGTCTTGTAGTAGCTTATGCTTCACTTCATATATGCTTAGTGTACCTTAATCTACTTACCTATACTTGATTTAATTATAAAAGAATAGTAATGGTCAATGATGACCAAAGACTAAAGGATTGGTAAGAATTCCTCTACTCTTCTACTTCTCTATTTCTTTATAGTAATGTTTATAAAACCTTGTATGTCATTCTGTGGTATGGTGCACTTATGCTGGCGTGTTTATTTTGTTGTCAATCCATATATTTGTTGACCATGGACATCAAGGCAAATTTATGAATGTATTAACATGTGTACCTTGATAGCATAGTTACTAGGTTTAGTTTTTATGTACATGAAAATGAATGAATGGGCATGTCATGAATATGTCTTCTATGTTATCATGTAAAGTATATGATATGATAAAGTATAAATGTTTATAGTGTCTTAATGTGATAATATAAAAGGATTGCTCATATGTTCACACCTAATGACTTATGCATAGATATATGAACATGTACGATTTCAAGTGTTATGTGAAAGGTTTGCTCACACGTATGTATAAGCATAGAAACATGAATGATGATCTAGTCAATAGAGGAGCCTTGAAAGGTGTGCTAAAGTACATACTAAACCAGATAGTGACAATACATATAATTTGTCCATGTGAAAGGATTTCTTCACATGATATAGGTTGAAGCTATAACCTATACGCTAAGAATATGGGGAGTTAATCTCCTAAGCCTTCATTTTATAAAGTAAGTTTAAAGAAGGTTTTTATTAAAGGGAACTTAGCGTAGCACCAAGTTAATTTGAATATGAGTAAGTTTCCATTCCCAAGGTGGGAAGGAAGGTCACCATAAATCTCATGAGGTGGATAACAAAATGCATCAATAGGCATAATTAGGGTTTCCATAAATAAATAACTACTATGGCTTATCTTTGCATAAAGTGGGTTTTCACATGTACCTCCATGTTCCATAACTATGATTGCCACATAGGATCTAGAAATGTGATGTCACTTAGTGTGCTTGCATTTTTTAATTTTCTACCTTTGATAGGTAAAAACTCCTTCCATTGGTGTAAGTCTATACAACACCAAATTCCATGTTTAGCACCCATGGTGTCTGTGACTGTTAAGGCTATAGTTTTCCTAAATTAAAATAGACAATGGAACTAAATTAATGATATCCTAAATAGGAGTACTTAAGGTAAGTTAATTAGGATAAGTGGAAGTATTGAACTCATCTAGACATTACACAAGTAGCTCCTTAGAAATACCAAGTGAGGTGACCTAATATGTATGATTATGATTACGTCCGTATGCATGACATTGTAGTATTGGTATAATTTTTATGAATTTCTGCATGGTAAGAATCTATGAGATGTTATTTTATACTTATATGCATTATGTTGGTATAAAAGTTACTATATGATCAAGGTTTTGTATTGACATAACGGAAGTTGCCTTCACTTACTTGTTGATGTATGAATAGAATGCTTAAGTTTTTGGTCTCATGAAGGGTTTGCTAAGCATTTATGGGGTTATGGGCTTCAAATGTGTCTTGCACTAGTAGACTAAGATTGCGGGTCATTAACAAGGTATAATTAAGATGTATATGCAAAGAAGTGAATATATGTGTTACTTTATGTACCATACAATAAAGTTCCTTAAAAATACAATAAATTCTATATGTGATCTTATGTGATGTTTGTCCTTTGAATATGTTTAAATGAAGTATGTGAATGATGTAAATGTTATTTTATAAGGGTTTTATTAATATTTACTCAAAAAGGCGTGATGTATGATTTCAAGAAAATGTCCCTTTTAAATGCATATGCTTGCATTTTTTCCATACTTAGTGGATTCTTGTTCTAATATCATTCTTCTCTAATTTTAAACAAATTGTAGGTTATTGATGCTTAAAGGTTTTCTATGATTGAGGAGCTTTATATGTGATTCCCAAGCTCAACGAAACGGGTCCTTATGTTCAAAAGATTCTCTAGTCATGTCTTAATGTAAAGTTTATTAAAAGTTATATAGTTATGTCTTATGTTTTAAGGGTCGTTTACCTAATGTACTCTAAAATTGTTTAGTCTATGATGACAAGGGGACTTAGGGTCTAAATATGTATCATGACTTATATTTTATATACTTACTAAGTGATGTGTCTAGCATATGATGTGCTATGAAAATTCTTAAATTTTTAGACAAATTTACTATGTCGATGCGATGAATGATAACTATGGGCTTGTATAATACCTCCGAGAGGTAAAGTAAGTCCTGTTACTTCTAGGGGATGCTCCCCGGATGTGAAAAACACGACCTAATGGGAGTGATTCAGGCTTTTTTCAGTGGCCAAGTAATGCCTAAATATTTTTCACGTTCCTGTATTGTGCTTCTACACAAGGTGAGTAACCCCAGAAAAATGAAGGAGTTCAGGTACTATTAGCCTTTGCAATTTAATTAGCAAAATCATCTCCAAACTATTCAGCGAAAGATTAAGCCCTATTTTTCCTTATTTAGTTTCTCTCAATCAGTCTGTATTTGTGAAGGGTAGAAGTATCTCAGAAAAACTCATGCTTTCTCAAGAAATTATTCATCAAATCAAAAAGCCTAATATTTGTAGTAATTTCATTACTAAGATTTATATGGCAAAGGCTTATGGCAGAGTCTCTTGGGCTTATATTTGTCTAGTATTTAGGAAGATGGGATTTAATGAGGTCTTCGTTGATATGGTATGGAGAGTTATGGACAATAACTTGTATTCTTTCATTATTAATGGGAGGGGAATTGGTTTTTTCCAATCCACTGGAGGTCTCAAGAAAGGTGATCCCCTCTCCCCTGCCATATTTATTTTAGGTGCAGAGATGATCTCAAGTACATTGAATAGTTTGCATAATCATCCTGAATATCATGGTTTCTTCATTAAAGAGAGACGCCCCAAGGTGAATCTTTGATCTTTGCTGATGTCACCATCTTGTTTAATTGTGGAAGAGCCAAAACTCTCAAACTCATCATACAAACTCTATGGAATTACGAGGAAACGTCTGGACAGTTGATAAATAGCGATAGCCATTTCTTGGTACATTCGGATATATTTAGCAGTAATTAAAAGAATCACAGGATTCAAATAAAAATGTGGATCTCTTACGTATTTTGCGTGCCATCTCTTTGTTGGTAGACCTAGGATTATTTATTTTTCGGACCTTGCAATTATGGTGATTTTTAATATAACTAGGTGGTAGATAAAGCAACTGACGTATGGGGTAATGGATGGTTTGATTAAGCATGTGTTCCAACCTCTCCCAATTCACTTACTCTCAGTAGTAACTCATCCTTCCACTGTGCTTAAGTAGATTCAAATGCTTATGAAAGATTTTTCAGGGGATGAAAGAGTGAAAAGAGAAAATACCATTGGGCATCATAGAGGCACTAAAGCTGTCCTACTTAGGAAGGAGGGATGGGAATGAGAAACCTAAAACATATGTTTTTATACTTTCAATATAAGCAATGGTGGATCTTTAGGACTAACACACCTTATGGGGTCATTTCCTAAAAGCCAAGTATTGCCAAAGATACAATCCCATTTGTAAGATATAGGATTATGGTGATTCTTTTATCTGAAAGCATATTCTACACAAATAAAAAAAATTGAGCAACACATTTAATGGAAACTAAATTCTTGCACCTATTCTATTTGGTGGGATAACTTTTTAGGTGTAGGGCAGCTTGCTAAATTTTCCCTACGAAAAGTCATAGGTTTTATAATCACAAAGTGGTAGACTTAGGAATGGAAGGGCAACAGAACTATCATATGTTAATTCAACAGGGTCCTGCAAGTCAACTAGCAAACATCCTAGCAACAACAATTCCCCCACAGCAAAAATTCTCAGATCAAGATTGTTGTAAACTTAACTCCAATGTGAAGTTTAGTGGCCTTTCAGCATAGAACGAAATTAGGGAAAGGAGATCTAAGTTTCAAATCAATTCTTTCATTTGGCATTAAAAATTTCTTCCAAAGCTTATTCTTTATTATAGAGAGCCTTAAGAGGCAAAATACCTACTAATGAATACCTAATCACTTTTGGCATAGAGCCAACAAATTGTTTCTGTTTTTGTAACATGTCACTTAGAGAAACAATCAATCACATATTACGAACTGTAGCTCTAGCAACAGAAGTTTGAAGATGTTTTGAAAATATGGCTAGAGTTAAAATCGATAACAGTTTTCATCAACAACTAATTTTAAAGTGGTGGACAATGGAACACAAACATGAACCTCATAAACTCATTTGATATGCCACCCCTATTCTCATCTATTGGAACCTCTGGAAGAATAGATGTCCTAGTAAAGATGGAGGCAAAACATCCTAGTAGAATGGTAAGGTATGCAATCGAAAATGAAAATTATAAACTAATAACTGCTAATTTTTCCCAGGTTGATTGGCCTTCTACATGGAAAGTAATGATTCAACTATGAGAAAGGTGTGTTTATGACATAATGATACAAATGGTAGCATGGATAAGACCACTTGACCAATAGATCAAGATCAACACTGATGGAAGTGCATTAAGCAACCCAGACAAGATTGGTGTAGGTGGTATACTGAGAGATTACAAAGGAAAGTTTTTAATGGCTATACATCTCCCCTTGGAGAAGGAAAAAATAATAAAGAACAAATAGGTGCAACGATCTTTAGAATGACTTGGGCATTGGAACTATGCTACAATAAATCATTCTAGAAGTGGACTCACTTTTAACTGTGAATTGGATACTGGAAAAATCAATACCACAATGGAATATATGTGTAGAAATTGAAAGGTTGCAAACAATTATATCCAAAACACAAGTATTCAAATGCAAACACATCTTTAGAGAGGAAAATTGGGCGGCTCATTCCTTGTCCAAACACAACCACAACCTCACTAGTCTACAACTCTACTACAACAGTCACGATTTACCTAAAAAAGCAAAGACTTATTATAAGCTAGGCATACTGGGAATACAATGTGTTAAAAGGAAGAAGACCAAGAAGATAAGAGGACCTCCCTAGACTATGTATCACCTCTTAAACATAGCTATGATTTAAAATTATAGCTTCTTTGTATAGGTTAGATTGTTTTTTGTATTCTTTAAAATGTAAAGGGAGAGTCTCCCTTGTTTAAATTAATAGAACCTTTGTATCGAGAGGAGTTTGGTCATTTTTGTAAGTGGAAGAGATAGCTTTCTTGGGATAGTATACTCTGATTCACCAAAGGACCGAAGGTAAGGTTTAAGAACCCCTAACCTAACCCTAACCCTAACCCTAATCCTAAATAATAAACCTTACACAAAAAGTCTAAAACATAAAAAAAACCTTAAGTTCAAAATGCGAAACCCCAAACAATGAACACTAAACATAGGTTTTAAACCTCAAATCCTAAACACAAACCCTAAAAACATAAAAAACACTAAACCCTAAATCTAACCCTAAACCATTAAGTTGAAAACCCAAGACCAAAATTCCAAAACCCAAATATTAAACACTAAACGATAGATTTTAAGCCTAGAATATTAAACTCCGAAAACTAAAACCTAAAAAAACCCAAACCCTAATTCTAACATGAATCAAAACCCTAACCCTATCCTTAACCCTAACCTAAACCTTAAACTCTAACCCAAATCCCAAAATGAATAGGATTACAGGTTGGTAAACAAAACAATAAAGCTATGGAGGCAACCCTCCAATCACAGTTCTCAAGAAAATCCAAAGTCTTATAGCTGAATTTTTCGTGGGATGGAAGAGTGATAGAAAGAGTTACCACTAGGCTTCATGGGAAAACTAAGCTACCCCTATAATAAGGTGGGGGGGGGGGCATGAGAAACTTACATGATATTTGCAAATATTTCTAATTAAAGAAGTGGTGGATCTTTAGAACAAAATTAATACTGCGGGGACATTTCATTAGAAAAAAATATTGTCAAAGATCAAACCCTATAACCAAAAAACAGGATACAGGTTAGTCACTGACTTGGAAACATATGTTATTGAACATACAACATTTTGAGCAACTTATAACTTTGATTCATCAAGCTGGAAATAGTTCCTTTTGGTGGGATAACTAGCTTGGCACTGGCCCATTGGCACAATACACCTCCAATAGCAACAGATTTAACAATTCTATAGTCGCTAAATTTTAGGAAGATGGGAAGTGGAGTTGGAGCAAACTAATAGAGTAGGAACCTTTCAGTCAGTTCGCCAACATCTTGGCTACGAATATCTCTCCTTAGCATCATCTTCCTGACCAAGGTTTGAAGAAACTTAATAATCATGGGAGCTTTAGCTTTTCTTAAGCTTGGGAGGAAATCAGAAACAAAAGAGCAAAGAATCTATTCAATTCCCTTTTATGGCATAAAAACATTCCCATAAATATTCTTTTATTTTATGATGAACCCTAATGTAACAACCCTAAAAATGGATAAGATAAATACTTAAGGTGTCAATAATTCTTGCGATTAGACCAAGGTTCACACGGATTGATATGTGAGAACCAAAACTTAGAACCGTTGCTACGACCAAGCAAACTAAATTGGGGATTTAGTTTATATTGGAACGATTGGAACCAACCAAGTAAGGCTCTCAAAACTAATAATTAATCTAAGAAGTCTTTAGTGGACCTAAAAAGAATAAATCTTATGTTTTGAGGGCATATGGGGTAAAATGGTCTTTTACAGGCCAAGGGTAATATCGTAATTACCCTAAGAAATTAATTTATTAATAAAATTATTTATTTAAAGAACCAATTAGGCTCAGGTTTACCCAAAATGGTCCATTTCGTAAGGGACACTCTACCCGAGTTTGAGCCCCATTGGAAGCAACAAGTTGGTGATTTAATTATCATTTATAATCTTATTTTTTAAAGGGAATAGTGGTCCTTCACAAAGCTAATTAAATGAGATTTTTATTCAAATTACTAAGGAGTCCTAGTTTAACTGATTCCCAAACTAAAACTCCTATTATAAAACTACTCTCTCACGATCTCTCTCTAATGTTTCAAAATTCTCTCTCACGTTGGTTTCTGCAAAAAAACAACAAAGAACAGAAATAATATCAAGAGTATTCACACTTGAAGAACTCACATGAAATTTTAAGAAAAACAAAGCAACCAAAAACGTTAAGGCAAAGAGAAGTTGTTCGTTGAGTGGTGTGGAAATTGAGGTAGCATGGACTGATTTTGGAGAGGTTTTTGGGCAGAAAATTCATCGTAAGAACATCAATTAATGTGTGGGTTTCTTTACTCTTGGTACCTCGACAAAGAGACCCAAAAAAAATTCAAGCTATTCAATCCCAAAACTATGATTGTTCCCCCTTTTACATGTCCTTATAAGTAGCTCTAATTGAACTTTTGGTTGGGTATGTTTGCTGGAACAATGTAGGGATGAAATGTGTTTTCGTGATTTTTATGTTTAATTATGCATGTTAGAAATTGTGTAAATAATGATTACGTTGTTTGAAATTATGTGAAAAAATGCTATGTGTGTGTGCGACATGCGGTAGTGAAGTAGTCACTACTTCGGGACGTGTAAAAGCATGTTATTTCTTTTATTTTATGTACTAAAGTTGTGCACAACATGATGTTCATATGGTGTGGATTTCATGATGCTCACATGATCTATGTCGGTTAAAGTTAAAGTTACCAATGAATAATTGAGGCCATCATTAAATGATGCACATAATGAAATGAATGATACCGAAAGTGTTAGGATAGGGTAATCAAAAGGTGAGTTATATTCAAGCAATGACTTTAGGTCATTCTTGGTCATTGCACAACAAACCTAATGAAAGTCTCAAACTACATCCTAGGTATAGCTGGTGTTTATACTTGTCTATGACTGAAATAATATGGAGTATGTATGAATCAACGAAGAAGTCTCTGTGGTTGCTAATGAAGACTCTCTAGTTGAGGTCCCATATGTTGAGCCCTCATTCTTGGGATGTCTTAACGTTTAGTCCATGATTCTAAGGTCTCATGGTATATGAATGAATGATATTAGAGAAGTTATGTGCTTCATGCAAATTGTGTTGTATGATATATGATATGTGCTATGTTTAAATGTTATGTGCTTTGTGCAAAAGTGAATAGTATGATGATATATGTTAATCTTATGGCATAAATTTCCTATTCCAAATCAGGAAAGCTCACTGACTTTCCTAGTCCAAACTTGGAAAGCTTAGTGACTTTTCTAATCCGTACTTGGAAACATTCCTAATCTCAATTTGGCAAGTCCACTGAAATGACTTCCAAAAATCATATTTTTATGAAAGAGCTATTATTTTTCATGCATGTCCGAAGTGTGTGATTGCATATACCCAGACTTAGTACAAGTGTGTACTAACCCTATAAAAACTCAACTATTTTTTAGGTGCAGGCACAAGTGGAAGATAGAGTAACATGATCATCATTGGAGTTATCCGGTGATCCAGCATTCATCCGGAATTGGTAGGTCCTCATTTTTTCGAGGATGCTACTATTTTATATCATAGCTCAGTTTTAGAGTTGAGCTAGTTGAGTATGTTCCACTAGCGTTTCTTTCCTGTTTTTATTCAGACTATATATTGGTGCCATTTTGGCAATTATACACTCAATAAGAATTGAACTATTTTTTTCTGTTTCCTATCCCTTAATGTTAGATGGTTGATGGTGAAAAATTATTTATTAATGAGAATCTTTTTATAATTATGTTAGGAAACAAAAAAATTCAAATTTTCTGATAAAATTAACTTATGTAAAACAAGAATGACGTAAGTAGGCTTGTCTGCGACTTCTGAGAGGTCAACGACGCCGGTTTCATCTGGGGTCTAGATGTTGGTCGAGACAAAGTTTGTATTAGAGAGATAGGTTAAGTTTTGAGGATAATAAGTTCATATTAACCACATTGAGTAATTTTTAAGTCATGTTAGTGAAGTGCACCACTATCCTGGATTAGAGACTATAGGATGCGTAGGAAAATTTCCCGTCTTATGATCTTATTGTGATTTTACTAATGTCTGAGTTATTGTTAATATGAGAGTGTCTAACATCAATCCTTGTTGTTTTTCATATAATGAAAACTAGGAGATCTAATGGTCAGAGGAGAGGGGGAGCAGCTGCTGGGGGTAATCAGGATCCACCCTAGGCTCCAGCTGAAGCAGAGGCCATGCCAGTTAACCTAACTGGGTTTACTTATGCTGAGGTGAGGATATCTCTGGATCAGATGGCACAGGCCATTACGATAGAAGCTCAGGATATGATTGCCCTAGTCAACCGGCAGGATGTTCAAAGAGAGAACCCACCGGTTCGCAGCATGGTTGAAAGGCTGCGAGACTTCACGATGATGAGGCCTACTATTTTCACAACGTCTAATACATCAGAGGGTCCTCAGGAGTTTGTGAATTCGGTGCATAAGATTCTGGTGGCTATAGGTACCATAGATACTGAGAAGGATGAACTAGCTTTATATCAGCTCAAGGATGTTGCAAAGACTTTGTGCAAGATGTGGCAAGAAAGCCGAGTTTTGGGTGGAGTTCCAACCACTTGGGAGCTGTTCAATACAACATTTATGGAGAGATTCTTCCCCAGAGATGAGGGAAGCCAAGGTTTATAAGTTCATCAACCTTAAATAAGGCTCTATGACAGTCAAGGAGTATTCGCTGAAGTTTGTTAAGCTATCAAGGTATGTTATTTTCCTTCATATTTAATAGAAAGAATGAAGATAGTATTGAACATTTTTGAAATTATCCAGGTATTCTACTTCCCTAATTTCGAAAAGTAGGGATGAGATGAGCAGGTTCCTCACAAGAATCAATAGAGACCTGCAGGAGGAGTGTCGGTCTTCGATGCTACATGATAAGATAGACCTTAATGTTTGATGGTGAATTTCCAACAGTTTTTAGGGCAGCCGGAAGAAGAGAGGTTTTCATGATATTAGGAGGCCTAGGACTCAAGATCAGGCAGGCCCAAGCAATGGAGGCCATATAAACCATTTTTCCAACCCTGAGCAGCGCAGGTTCAAGAAGGGGCAATAGAGTTCTGGTAACTCTAACTCTCAGAGGGGTACAACACCTATAGGATGTAGATCTGAGCCCAAGAGTGGCAATGGAGGTGAGATGCAACGTCCTAAAAAGAAATGTGCTAAGTGTGGTCGGGCTCTCTAACGACCTGTTTAGTCGTTTTGAGCAGCAGATTTTATTTTTGGAAAAACTGGCTGAGTCGACGGAACACACGACAGACCATCATGGGCTCGACGGACCGTCGACGGGGTCTCGTTCCAAAACACTTAGAATTCTGAAATTTGAGTACTGAAATTGACTCTCTGAACTTCGTAACGGAATGGCAGGACGGACCGTCGTGGGCAGGACGGACAGTCGTGGGCACGACGGACCATAACACATCTTCCACAGAAATTAAATCTCTGAACTTCGTGACGACATGGAAGGACGGACAGTCGTGGGCACGACGGACCGTCACAGATTCTTCCAGGAAATTGAGTCTCTGAACTTTGTGACGGAAGCAGCAGGACGGACCGTCGCAGGCACGACGGGCCGTCACAGGCTGCGTAAACCCAGACTGGGTCGAATTTCTGTTACATATTTTAAGGGGCGTTTTGGACTATTCCTGCTTTAATTATAAAGTTAGTGGGTTAATGTTAATAGTTTAATAACTTGGGGGTTAAAAGAGATAACCTTGAGTTAATTAGTGGGTTAATTCCTCATCTTTTATACTTAATTATATGCTAATTATGGTAAAAGAAAGAGGGTTTGAAAAAGAAAAATAGAAAGAACAAGGAGAGGGACAAAGAACGATCGAGAAAGAGGGAAACAGAGAGGAAACAAAGCTTTGGGAAATTACTTGCTTGATCAAGAATCTTCGGTGGAGGTAGGTTATGGTTATGCTATTCGTAGTAATCTCTTAATAGCGAATGATATGTATTGGGTAGTATTGTAAACCCTTCTATATGCTTAATTGTATGCTTGCATGAATGTGATTATATAATTGTGATAAAATAAGCATGATGAAGCTATTGAATCCTAAATCTTGAGAAACCCTAATCTACTATTTTAATGATGATACCTTGGTATAAAAGAAGGCTTGATGAATGAAAGTAGTGAGATTAGGGGATCGGGTGCCACGTTCCGGTACCAGGATAGAAATAGAGGATCGGGTGCCACGTTCCGGTACCAGGATAGTATATAAGGATCGGAGTGTCACGTTTCGACACCAGGATAAAATATGGATCGGGTGCCACGTTCCGGCACCAGGATAGAATATGGATCGGGTGCCACGTTCCGGTACCAGGATAGAATGAGGATCGGAGTGCAACGTTCCGGCACCAGGATAGAATATGGATCGGGTGTCACGTTCCGACACCAGGATGGTATATGAGGATCAGAGTGTCACGTTCCGACACCAGGATAGTATATGGAGCGGAGTGTCACGTACCGACACGAGAGGAATAAAGATAATGAATCTTGAAAGATGTTAATATACTCAATTTAATGAACCTAATTCCCAAATGAGTATGATGGGGAGGCGTGAGTCCTCATTGATGTGCTTGGTGTTGTGACCAAGGGTTATAATAATTGTAAATACCGCATTTTGAGTATTGTAGTTGATTTTATGATATTATCTGATATATACTATTTTCTATTTTGAGTTTGCCGATGATACATATTAAGTACTTGTGTTTTGTACTGACCCCTACTTGTATGTTTATTTCTTTGTTATTTGTGGAGTGCAGTAAACGTACCGTCGTCTTCAACTCAACCGCAACTCTAGCCAGTCTTCATTACACAGGATTTCAGGGTGAGCTAATGCTTCTAGCTTGGACTGGATCTTCTTCTTCATGTCTTGATGCCTCAAAATTCCTGCATGGACTAGCTTTTACTTATTTTAGCATTCTTAGATACTCTTAGTTTTAGTAATTGAGGATAGATGTTCTTGTGATGATGACTTCCATATTTTGGGGAATAATAGATGTTGAGTTTTTAGAAGTTATTGAATTGATTTTTATTAATGAGTTAAGTCTTCCGAATTGTATTTTGTTCATTATGTTTGAAATGTTGGGGTTTAGATTGGTTGGTTCGCTCACATAGTAGGATAAGTGTGGGTGCCACTCGCGGCTCGGTTTTGTGTCGTGACAAACTTGGTATCAGAGCATTAGGTTCGTTGGTCTCATCACACAAGAACGAGTCTAGTAGAGTCTTAAGGAACGGTAGGGGGACGCCTTTACTTTTCTTTGAGAGGCTATAAGACTTTAGGAAAATTCCATTCTTTCTTTCTTTCTTTCGTGCTATTACTTGGATCCAATTGATATCTTGGTGATACAAATTGGTATCTGACCATCTTCACTCTATTTCGCAGATGGTTAGAACTAGAGCAACGACTGCGCCAACACCAATACCGGCAAGACAAGAAGCGTCTGAGCCAGCTACTGGGGCTGTAGCTCGAAGAGGAGTAGTGGCGAGAGGCCGTGGAAGAGGTCGTGGGAGGACGTCCTCTAGAGGAAGAGGACAAGCACCTAGCCCATCTGGTACTAGGGGGGTGACTCCTCCACCAACTGATGAAGTGGTAGGAGAGGGTGAGGAAGGGGAGAATGAACAAGTGCAGAATGAGGAATTGCCACCCCAACCTACCACAGAGATGATCAATCAGGTTCTTGCTTATCTTAGCGGGTTATCTGATCAGGGCCAGACACCTCCAGTGTTTTCTGCACCATCACCTCAGGTTTCGGAGGTACAACATGCAGCTACTGTGGCTCCCCGCATGGATGCCTCATTGGAAATAGGCACGTTTCCTCGTCTGACTACAGTGCCTCTAATGACAAATGATCCGCATGAACTTTTCAGTAAGTTCTTGAAATTGAAACCTCCAGTCTTCAAGGGTGCTGAATCTGAGGATGCCTACGATTTTCTGGTTGACTGTCATGAGCTACTACACAAGATAGGTATAGTAGAACGGTTTGGTGTTGAGTTTGTGACTTATCAGTTTCAAGGGAACGCCAAAATGTGGTGGCGGTCACATGTTGAGTGTCAACAAACAGAGGAACCACCTATGACTTGGGCATCATTCTCTAGCTTGTTTATGGAGAAGTATATCCCCCAGATTTTGAGGGATAGAAAAAGAGATGAGTTCTTGAGCCTAGAGAAAGGTAGGATATCGGTTACTGCATATGAGGCTAAGTTCCGTGCATTATCCAGGTATGCCACCCAACTTTGTTTCAGTCCACAAGAGCGGATTCGCCATTTTGTGAAGGGGTTGAGGTCAGAATTGCGGATTTCAGCCTTACAGGTAGCGGCTACGGCAAAATCCTTTCAAGAAGTGGTAGACTTCGTGATAGAGGTGGAAGGAGTGAAGCCAGATGACTTCACCATGGCATCGACATCAAAAAGGTTTCGAAAGGGAGGTGAGTTTAATGGTTCTTACTCCAGAGGGCAAGGCTCAGGAGGTTACTCAGTCCGACCAATTCAGTCTTCACTACAGACTGTAGTTGGGGGTCCACCTCAGACCGGTCAACACTTCTCTGATAGACCTATGCTTGACTCCAAAGAGTGTTATGGATGTGGGGAGACTGGGCATATTAAGAGGTATTGTCCAAAACAGAGTTATATACACCCAATAGTCAGAGGTAGAGGTGGTCATGGAAGAGGTCGTCATTCTGGAGAACGTGGTGGCCGAGGTAATAGTGGTCACCAAAACGGCCGGGGAGACGGGCAAAATGGAGCCACTACAGCACAACATGGTAGGGGCAACGGGCAGACAGGCGATAGGGCCCATTATTACGCTTTCCCTGGGAGATCTGAAGCGGAGACATCTGATGCTGTTATCACAAGTAATCTTTTGGTTTGTGATTGCATGGCTTCTGTATTATTTGATCCTGGCTCCACATTTTCATATGTATCTTCCTCATTTGCTACTGTTCTTAATTTACATTGTGAATTGCTTGACATGCCTATTCGTGTTTCTACTCCGGTGGGTGAGTCTGTGATAGTTGAAAAAGTGTATAGGTTTTGTCTGGTGACTTTTGTGGGGAGCAATACATATGTAGACTTGGTTATCTTAGAAATGGTTGATTTTGATGTAATTCTGGGTATGACTTTGCTTTCTCCAAATTTTGCAATCTTGTATTGTAATGCTAAAACTGTGACGTTAGCCAAGCTTGGTATAGACCCGTTAGTGTGGGAGGGCGACTACACTTCCACTCCGGTTCGTATCATCTCCTTTCTTCGTGCTAAGAGAATGGTTAGTAAGGGGTGTTTAGATTTCTTGGCACATCTCAGGGATGACACTACCCAAGCACCTTCAATTGAGTCGGTTTCGGTAGTCTGTGAGTTTCTGGATGTGTTCCCTGCAGATCTTCCTGGTATGCCACCGGATAGAGATATTGACTTCTGCATTGATCTGGAACCGGGTACTCGCCCCATTTCTATACCCCCTTATAGAATGGCTCCCGCAGAGTTGTGAGAGTTAAAGGCCCTACTTCAAGAGTTGTTGAGCAAAGGTTCATTAGACCAAGTGCATCTCTTTGGGGTGCTCCGGTGTTATTTGTGAAGAAGAAGGATGGGAGTTTTCGGATGTGCATAGATTACCGGCAGTTGAACAAGGTAACTATTAAGAACAAGTATCCCATTCCTCGCATTGATGACTTGTTCGATCAGTTACAAGGTGCTTGTGTCTTCTCTAAAATTGACTTGGGATCCGGTTATCATCAATAGACGGGCAACGGATGTGCGAAAGATTGCTTTTCGAACCAGGTATGGGCATTACGAATTCGTAGTGATGTCTTTTGGTCTTACTAATGCCCCTGCTTCTTTCATGAGCTTGATAAATGGGATTTTTAGGCCATATCTGGATCTCTTTGTGATTGTATTTATTGATGATATACTGGTATACTTAAAGAGCAAGAAGGAACATAAGGAGCACTTGAGAATTGTATTGGAAATGTTGAGGGAGAAAAAGCTTTATGCCAAATTCTCCAAGTGTGAGTTTTGGCTAGATTCAGTGTCCTTCTTAGGGCACGTGGTTTCTAAGGATGGAGTGATGGTGGATCCTTCTAAGATTGAGACAGTGAAGAATTGGGTAAGACCTACTAATGTGTCAGAAATAAGGAGCTTTGTGGGTTTAGCTAGCTACTACCATTGATTTGTCAAGGGATTATCTTCTATTGCTTCCCAATTGACGAACTTGACTAAGCAGAATGTTCCATTTTTATGGTCGGATGAATGTGAGGAAAGCTTTCAGAAACTCAAGACCTTGCTGACTACTACACCTATCCTTACCTTGCCAGTAGAGGGTAAGAATTTCATTGTTTATTGTGATGCATCCTATTCTGGTTTGGATGCAGTGCTAACGCAAGAGAAGAATGTAATTGCTTATGCTCTGAGGCAATTAAAGGTGCACGAACGCAATTACCCGACCCATGATTTGGAATTGGCCGCGGTAGTATTTGCATTAAAGCAATGGAGAAACTATCTGTATGGGGTTAAGTGTGAAGTCTATACGGATCATCGTAGCCTACAGTATGTCTTTACTCAGAAAAATTTGAATTTGAGACAGAGGAGATGGATGGAACTACTGAAGGACTACGATATCACTATTCTATATCATCCGGGAAAAGCTAATGTTGTGGCAGATGATTTACGTAGAAAGGCAGGAAGCATGGGAAGTCTAGCTCATTTGCAAGTCTCTAGAAGCCCGTTGGCTAGAGAAATCCAAAACTTGGCTAATGACTTTATGAGGCTAGAAGTAAATGAGAAGGTAGGATTTTTGGCTTCTGTGGAGGCGAGATCTTCTTTTCTTGACAAGATCAAGGGAGAACAGTTTGATGATGAGAAACTAAGTCGAATTCGGGGTATGGTGTTGAGAGGAGAGGCTAAAGAAGCAATAATTAATGAGGAAGTTGTTTTGAGAATTAAGGGAAGGGTATGCGTACCCCGCGTCGATGATTTGATCAACACTATTCTGACAGAGGCTCATAGTTAAAGGTATTTTATACATCCTGGTTCAACCAAGATGTATCGTGACCTAAAGCAACACTTTTGGTGGAGTAGAATGAAGATTGATATTGTTGATTTTATTGCCAAATGTCCAAACTGTCAGCAAGTGAAATATGAACACCAGAGGCCTGGAGGGACCCTTCAGAGAATGCCCATTTCGGAATGGAAGTGGGAGAGACTTGCAATGGACTTCGTGGTTGGTCTTCCAAAGACAATGGGTAAGTATGACTCTATTTGGGTGATTGTTGATAAGTTAACTAAGTCTGCTCATTTCATTCCGGTCAAGGTGACTTACATAGAATAGAAGTTAGCGAAACATTACATCTCGGAAGTTGTTCGGTTGCATGGACTTCCACTCTCCATTATATCAGATACAGGTACGCAGTTTACTTCTAAGTTTTTGAGAACATTGCATGCGGAATTAGGTACTAGGTTGGACCTTAATACTGAGCGAACGATTCAAGTATTGGCGGATATGCTTCGTGCATGTGTGATAGAATTTGGTGGTCATTGGGAAAATTTCTTACCCTTAGCGGTGTTTTCATACAATAATAGCTATCACTCAAGTATTGATATGGCTCCATTCGAAGCATTGTATGGGAGGAGATGTAGGTCTCCCATTGGTTGGTTTGATACATTGAGGTTAGGTTAGACCTGGGGTACTGATCTGTTGAGGGATTCAAAAGAAGGTGAAATCTATTCAAGAAATGCTTTTAGCGGCTCAAAGTAGGCAAAAGGAATATGCGGATCGAAAGGTTAGAGACTTGGAGTTCATGGTGGGTGAACAAGTCTTGCTGAAGGTTTCACCCATGAAAGGGGTGATGCGGTTTGGTAAAAGAGGTAAGCTAAGCCCAAGGTATATTGGACCATTTGAAGTACTTAAGCGAGTAGGGGAGGTGGCTTATTACTTAGCCTTGCCTCAAGGACTGTCAGGAGTGCATCCGGTATTTCATGTGTCTATGTTGAAAAGATACCATAGGGATGGAAACTACATCATTCGTTGGGATTCGGTTCTGATTGATTAGAATTTGTCTTATGAGGAGGAGCCTGTTGCCATTCTAGATAGAGAAATTCACAAGTTGAGGTCGAGGGAGATTGCATCAATCAAGGTTCAATGGAAGAATCAGCCGGTTGAAGAGTCCACTTGGGAGAAGGAGGCTGATATGCAAGAAAGATACCCACAATTGTTTACAGATTAAGGTACTCCTTTTCGCCCTTGTTTCTTTTCTTGTAATCGTTCGAGGACGAAAGATGGGTAAATTGGTATCTATTGTAATGACCTGTTTAGTCGTTTTGAGCAGCACATTTTATTTCTGAAAAAACTGCCTGAGTCGACGGAACACACGACGGACCGTCATGGACACGCGTGACCGTCGAGGGGGTCTCGTTCCAAAAAACTTAGAATTCTGAAATTTGAGTACTGAAATCGACTCTCTGAACTTCGTAACGGAATGGTAGGATGGACCGTCGTGGGCACGACGGACCGTCACACATCTTCCACAGAAATTAAGTCTCTGAACTTCGTGACGACATGGCAGGACGGACCGTCGTGGGCACGATGGACCGTCGCATATTCTTCAAGGAAATTGAGTCTCTGAACTTTGTGACGGAAGCAGCAGGACGGACCGTCGCAGGCACGACGGGCCGTCACAGGCTACGTAAACCCAGACTGGGTCGGATTTCTGTTACATATTTTAAGGGGCGTTTTGGACTATTCCTGCTTTAATTATAAAGTTAGTGGGTTAATGTTAATAGTTTAATTACTTGGGGGTTTAAAGAGATAACCTTCAGTTACTAAGTGGGTTAATTCCTCAACTTTTATACTTAATTATATGCTAATTAGGATAAAAGAAAGAGGGTTTGAAAAAGAAAAATAGAAAGAACAAGGAGAGGGACAGAGAACGATCGAGAAATAGGGAAACGAAGAGGAAACAAAGCTTTGGGAAATTGCTTGATTGATCACGAATCTTCGGTGGAGGTATGTTATGGTTTATGCTATTCGTAGTAAACTCTTAATAGCGAATGATATGTATTGGGTAGTATTGTAAACCCTTCTATATGCTTAATTGTATGCTTGCATGAATGTGATTATATAATTGTGATAAAATAGCATGATGAAGCTATTGAATCCTAAATCTTGAAAAACCCTAATCTACTTTGTTAATGATGATGCCTTGGTATAAAAGAAGGCTTGATTAACGAAAGTAGTGAGATTAGGGGATCGGGTGCCACATTCTGGTACCAGGATAGAAATAGAGGATCGGGTGCCATGTTCCGCTACCAGGATAGTATATGAGGATCGGAGTGTCACGTTCCGACACCAGGATAGAATATGGATCGGGTGCCACGTTCCTGTACCAGGATAGAATGAGGATCAGAGTTCCACGTTCCGGCACCAGGATAGAATATGGATCGGGTGCCACGTTCCGGTACCAGGATAGAATGAGGATCAGAGTGCCACGTTCCGGCACCAGGATAGAATATGGATCGGGTGTCACGTTCCGACACCAGGATAGTATATGAGGATCGGAGTGTCACGTTCCGACACCAGGATAGTATATGGAGCGGAGTGTCACGTACCGACATGAGAGGAATAAAGATAATGAATCTTGAAAGATTTTAATATACTCAATTTAATGAACCTAATTCCCAAATGAGTATGATGGGGAGGCGTGAGTCCTCATTGATGTGCTTGGTGTTGTGACCAAGGGTTATGATAATTGTAAATACAGCATGTTGAGTATTGTAGTTGATTTTATGATATTATCTAATATATACTGTTTTCTATTTTGAGTTGGCCGATGATACCTACTCAGTACTTGTGTTTTATACTGACCCCTACTTGTATGTTTCTTTCTTTGTTATTTATGGAGTACAGTAAACGTACTGTCGTCTTCAACTCAAACGCAACTCTAGATTCTAGCTTGGACTGGATCTTCTTCTTCATGTCTTGATGCCTCGAAATTCCGACATGGACTAGCTTTTACTTATTTTAGCTTTCTTAGATACACTTAGTTTTAGTAATTGAGGATAGATGTTCGTGTGATGATGACTTCCAGATTTTGGGGAATAATAGATGTTGAGTTTTTAGAAGTTATTGAATTGATTTTTATTAATGAGTTAAGTCTTACGCATTGTATTTTGTTCATTATGTTTGAAATGTTGGGGTTTAGATTGGTTGGTCCGCTCACATAGTAGGATAAGTGTGGGTGCCACTCGCGGCTTGTTTTGGGTCGTGATAGGCTCACACTGGAGTGTGCATACAGGGAACTTATGCCTGCTTCGGTTGTGCTAAGAGTGGGCACATGGTTAGAGACTGTCCACAGAACAAAGGTCAGGCTGGAGGTAATGCTCAGCCTATTCCAAATCCAGAGGGTGCAGCAACAGCTAAACCTCTAAAGAGGAACAAGATCTTTACCCTGATGATCAGCGAGAAGCAGGAGAAGTCCGCTGATGTGGTCACAGGTATGCTTGAAGTATTCTCAACTTCTGTTTATGCTTTACTCGATCCAGGTTCTACGCTTTCCTTTGTAACTCCTCTTCTTGCTCTTAGTTTTGTGATATTTCCTGAAGTTCTACATGATCGTATAGTGGTTTGTACATCTTTAGGAGAAAATTTAAGAACTGCAAGAGTATACAAGGACTCCCCAATAGTTGTAAGTGGTAAGACTATGTGTGCAAACCTGGTTCAGTTACCCATGCATTATTTTGATGTTATTCTTTGCATGGAATGCATTCATAGTTTTTATGCGTTCTTGGATTGGCGTAGTAGAGTGGTGAGATTTCACTTCCTCAATAAAGAAGAATTAGTGTAGGAGAGGTACAATTCGAGTCATCCTAATTCCTTGATTACAAATTTTATGGCCAATAAAATGATTTCCAAGGGCTTACTATGTCATCTTGTAAATGATAATGATTTAGATCATGGCATTCCTTTCATAAACTAATTGCATGTAGTGAATGAGATCCTAGATGTGTTTCATGAAAGATTTTCATGGAGTCCCTAACCTTCAAGAGATTGACTTTGGTATCTACTTAGAACCCGATACTAAAACAATCATCATTCTTCCTTATAAAATGGCTCGAGTAGCACTCAATGAGTTGAAGCTACACTTAAGATCTCATTGATAAGGGTTTCATTCAGCCGAGCATATCCTCTTGGGGTGCTCCACTGTTGTTTATAAAGAAGAAAGATGGGACCCTTAGAATGTGTATCGATTAACGGCAGCTCAACAAAGTCACTATAAATAACAATTATCCACTACAAAGAGTATATGACTTATTTGACAAACTCCAAGGGTCTAGTTCCTATTCTAAAATTTATTTTAGATCAGGGTACCATCAGCTTAAGGTTAGGGATGGACATATCCCAAAGAAGGAGTTTCGTACAGACTATGGTAACTATGAGTCCTTGACTCTTTTGTCATAGTATTCATTGATAACATTCTCATTTACTCTAAGACCAAGTAAGAGCATGAACAACTATGAAGACTAACCTTGCAGGTACTTAGACAACCTCAATTGTATGCCAAATTCTGCTAATGTGAATTCTGGCTGAGATCAGTGACCTTCCTTGGTCATGTTGTGTCCGATCAAGGTGTAGAGGTGGATCTCAGGAAGACTGAAGCTGTTTAGAACTTGACAATGCCCCTTAATCCCATTGACTTCCGTAACTTTCTAGCTTTTGCTTGTTACTACCGCAGGTTTGTGGAGGTATTTTCTTCCATTGCTGCCCCACTGACATCTTTGAAGAAGAAGAAAGCCATGTTTGAATGGACAAAGACTTGTGAGAAGAGTTTCCAGGAACTCAAGGACAGACTCACTTCAGCCCCGGTGCTTATTCTACGTCAATGTGGTGATAATTACACTATTTATTGTGATGCATCTAGGGTTGGTTTGGGTTGTGTTCTTATGCATGCTTGTAAGGAGATAGCGTATTCTTCCAGACAACTCAAGGTTCATGAGAAGAATTATCCAACCCAGGACCTGGAGTGGGAAGCTGTGGTGTTTGCACTGAAGTTGTGGAGGCATTATCTATATGGAGTGCATGTGTATCTGTTCACAGACCATAAGAGTCTCCAGTACATGCTCACATAGAGGGAGTTGAATCTACGTTAGGGGGGATAGTTGGAGTAATTGAAGGATTATGACATGAATCTGCACTACCATCCAGTCAAAGCTAATGTTTTGGCTGATGCTTTAAGCAGGATAAGCATGGGGAGTAGAGTCCACGTTGAGGGCGAGAAGAAGGAGTTGGCAAAACAGGCGCACAGACTTGACATACTGTCACGACCCAAATCGGGGACGCGACTGGCACCCACATTTACCCTCCTATGTGAGCGAACCAACCAATCTAACCTTTAACATTTTAATACAATATCAACAAAAGAAATGCGGAAGACTTAAACTCATTAATAAAACAACTCAAAACTATTATTATTATTCCCAAAACTTGGAAGTCATCATCACAAGAACATCTATCTCAAATTGCTAAACTAAAACTTTCTAAGAAGTTAAAACAATAAAAGCTAGTCCATGGCGGAAGTTCAAGGCATCAAGACTTGAAGAAGAAGACCCAGTCCAAGCTAGACGCGTTAGCTCACCCTGAATTTCCGAAGGTAGTGAAGACTGGCTAGATCTACTGTTGAGTTGAGGTTGACGGAACGTTTGCTGCATTACACAAATAACAAGAAGAAAACATAAAGTAGGGGGTCAGTACAACCACACGTACTGAGTAGATATCATCGGCTAACTCAAAATAGGGAACAGTATATATCAATAATAATGTAAATCAACTACAATACTCAACATGTAGCAATAACAGCATTAATTCGTCAATAAATACAACCGAGTTCACACATGAGGACTCAAGCCTCAATACCATACTCATTTGGGAATTAAGTTCATTAGATTTGAGTATATTCATTATCTTTCAAGATTCATTATCTTTCTTCCTCTTGTGTCGGTACGTGACACTCCGCTCCTCATATTCATTCTATCCTGGTGTCGGAACGTGACACTCCAATCCTCATATTCATTCTATCCTGGTACCGGAACGTGGCACCCAATCCATATTCTATCCTGGTGTCGGAACATGACACTCCGATCCTCATATTCTATCCTGGTGTCGGAACGTGACACTCCGATCCTCATATTCATTCTATCCTGGTACCGGAACGTGGCACCCGATCCATATTCTATCCTGGTGTCGGAACGTGACACTCCGATCCTCATATTCATTCTATCCTGGTACCGGAACGTGGCACCCGAACCATATTCTATCCTGGTGTCGGAACGTGACACTCCGATCCTCATATTCATTCTATCCTGGTACCGAAACGTGGCACCCGATCCTCATATTCATTCTATCCTGGTACAGGAACGTGGCACCCGATCCCCTAATTCATCAAGCCTTCTTTTACACTAAGGCATCCTCATTCTCATTATATAATTTATCAAGCCTTCGTTCATACTAAGGCATCATCAATCTTATTATATAATATATCAAGCGAATTAGGGTTCTTTCAAGATTTGGGATTCAATAATTTCATCATGCTTTGTTAATTCATCACAATTTCATAATCATAATCATGCAAGCATACAATTTAAGCACATAGCAGGGTTTACAATACTATCAACACATAATATTCACTATTAAGAGTTCACCACGATTATCGTAATATAAACCATAACCTACCTCCACCAAAGACTAGTGATCAAGCAAGAATTCCAAAGCTTTTATATCCTCTTCCCTTGTTCGATTCTCTCTCTCAATCTGTTCTTTCTCTTTTGTTTTCTTTATTCAAACCTTCCTTCTTTTTACCCTAGTTAAAATATAATTAAGACTAAAAGAGGACAATAAAACCCACTAATTAACTTAAGGTTACCTCTTTTAACCCCCAAGTAATTAGACTTATTAATATTAACCCTCAATCTTTATGATTAAGGAAAGAATAGTCCAAAACGACCCTTAAAACGTGTGGAGAAATCCTAAACTGCCTGGGATTTGCGCAACCTGTGACGGGCCGTCGTGCCTGCGACGGTCCGTCACGGTGGTCGTCGCAACCTCCCCAATTTCCTGGTGGGCTGTGACGGCCCGTCACACCTGTGACGGTCCGTCCTGCACCTCCGTCCTGACGGTCAGAAACTCGTTTCTTGAACCAAATTCTCAAAAGTTGAAGTGTTTTGCAACGGAAACCCACGACGGTTCGTCGTGGATGTGACGGCACATCCTGCAGGTCCGTCACAATTTATAGAGAGTCGATTTTAATATCCAAATTGAAGAATTCTAAGTGTCATGGAACGAAAACTCTTCGACGGGCCGTCGTGACCACGACGGTCCGTCGTGACACCCGTCGTCCCAGCCAGTTTTCCCAGAATTACAATCTGCTGCTCAAACGACTAAACAGGTCGTTACACATACTGCGTGTGCAATTGGTTGACTCTACGAGTAGGGGTATTTCAGTTCATCCTAGTTCTGAATAATCCTTGGTAGTTGAAGTTAAGAAGGGTCAGCATCTTTATTCTATGTTTTTTGAGCTGAAGGGCTCAGTGTTTTTAAAAATGAATCAGTCTTTTTGTTTGTAGGTAATTGAGTACTTATATACTAGGACAGTTTCTGTTTACCAGATGTGGATAATTTTTGGACCAGGGTTATGACAGAGGCCCATGGTTCCAGATATTCCATAAATCCAGGTTCCACAAAGATGAATCATGATCTTAAGCAGATCTATTGGTGGGATGGCATGAAGAAGGACATTACAAAATACGTGGCTAAGTGTCCTAATTTTCAGCATGTTAAAGCAAAGCATCTTAAGACTGGTGGTTTGACTTAGATTATTGATGTTTTGACTTTGAAGTGGGAATCCATTAATATGGACTACGCGGTTGGTCTTCTGAGGACTAGGAGGCAGCATGACACTATATGGGTTATTTTGGACATATTGACTAAGTGTGCTCACTTTATCCCTTTAATGTCTACCTACAATGCCGAGGGTTATGCGATACTTTATATTGATGAGATTCTATGGTGGCATGGGATTCCTTTGTGTATCATTTTAGATAGAGGATCTCAGTTTACTTCACATTTCTTGACATCTTTCCAGAAAAGCTTGGGCACGCTGGTGAATATTAGTATTGCCTTTCATCCTCAAACTGATTGGCAGGCACATCGCACCATTCATTCAGTGGAGGATATGTTTAGAGCGTGTGTGATTGACTTCAAAGGTAGCTGGGATGACCATCTCCCTTTGCTAGAGTTCTCTTATAATAATAGCTACAATTCTACCATATGGATGGCACCGTTTGAGGCAGTGTATGGTAGGAGGTTTAGATCTCCAGTTGGGTGGTTCGAGGATTGAGAGTCAACAATTTTAGGTCTAGATATCATTCATGAGTCCTTAGATAAGGTTAGAGAGATTAGGGAAAGTGTGTCTACTGCTTACTTGAAGATATTACCTATGAAAGGGGTGATGAGATTTGGTAGAAAAGGGAAGCTGAGTCCGAGGTATGTTGGTCCATATGAGATCATATAGCGTGTGGGTGAGGTGGACTATGAGTTAGCACTTCCTGCAGAGTAAGGTTCTGTCCATCCAGTCTTTTATGTCTCTATGTTGAACAAGTTCCTACGTGATCCATCATCGATTCTACTTGTGGAAGGTTTGGGGGTTGTTGAAGACTTGTCTTATGAGGATGTAGCTTTTGAGATCTTAGATAGACAGATCAAGCGGCTGAGGAACAAGGAGATTACCATAGTGAAGGTATTGTGGAGAAATCCTCTTGGTAAGGGTGTTAAGTGGGAGGCTAAGACCGACACGAGATTCGTCAAGCCTCATCTTTTCAGATCTTGAGGTTAGATTTTATACTCTTAAGTTTATGTTTTCTTATTTGTCTGTATTTTGTTTCTATTGCTTTACTGTGCATAATGATTATGTTATGATTTGATTTGCATTACAATATGCAGGGATAGTGTCATTAGGGGACGAATGTTCTTAACGGGGGATAATGTAGCAACCTAAAAAATGAATAAGATAAATACTTAAGGTGTCGAGTATTCTGGCGATTAGACCAAGGTTCACACAGATTGATACACATAAAACCAAACGTCAGAACCCTTACAACAACCAAGACAACAAACTTGAGGAGTTAGTTGATTAGTGAAAAGTTTGAACAAACCAAGTTAGGCTCTTGAAAATGAAGATTTAATCGAAGGAGTCTTTACCGTACTTAAAAAGAAGAAATCTTATGTTTTGAGCGCCCAAGGGTAAAATGGAATTTTCCAGGCAAAGGGTAATATCATAATTACCTTGATGAATTAATTAATTAAGTAGTTAAGTGAATTAAAGAATCCATTAGTCTCAGGTTTACCCAGAATGGTCCATTTCGCAAGGGCCACTTTATCCGAGTTCGAGCCCCATTGGAAGCAACCAGTTGGTGATTTAATTCATGTTTATAATCTTATTTTAAGAAGAGCATAATGGTCCTTTAACTAAGATAAGTAAATCATGTTTTTATTTAAATTAATAAGGAGTCCTAGTTGGATTAATTTCCAAACTAAAACTCCAATTATTAGACTACTCTCTCACGATCTCTTTCTCACGTTTCATTATTCTCTCTCACGTTGGTTTCTACAAAAAACAACAAAGGACAGAAAAAAAATCAAGAGTTTTTCACAGTTGAAGAACTCATATGAAATTTTAAGAAAAACAAAGAAACCAAAAATGTTAAGGCAAAGAGAAGTTGTTCGTTGAGTGGTGTGGACGTCGATGTAGCTTGGACTAATTTTTGAGAGGGTTTTGGGCAGCAAATTAAAAATTTGAACATCAATTAAGGTATGGGTTTCTTTCCTCTTGATCCTTTTCCCAAGAGACCCCTTAAGATTCAGGGTAGTCATTTCGAAAACTAGGACTGTTCCCCCTTTTTCATGTCCCAGTCACTATCTCCCATTTAACTTTTGTTTGGGTATGTTTGCTGGTAAAAAGTAGGGATGAAATGTGTTTTTGTGATTTTTATGTTTAAGTATTCTTGTTTGAAATTGTATGAATAATGATTATGTTGTTCGAAATCATGTGAAAAAGGTGATGTGTGTGTGCAATGTGTGGCAATGAAGTAGTCACTATTTTATGACGTGCAAAGTCATGTTAATTCTTGTTTTTTATATGATAAAGTTGTTCACAATGTGATGTTCACATGGTGTGTGAAGTTACGAATTTTGAGTAAAAATGCTTGACTAACAAAACTACGAAACTACACCTACCATAGCACTAAATGCTTGCTGAAATGCCCTATGAAACTAACATGAAAAGGTTGATGAAAGGAAGCTAAAAATTATGATTAAATTTCTGGCTCAGTATACTTTGAATTTCGTTCAAAAATGGGGTTGAAATTTTGAAATATAAAACATTTAAAAGAGGTTAGGCCACAAGGATTCGAACCTGTAATTTCACCCTTTGGCTACTGGGTTTCAAAAGAAAGGAAAAGAAAAAGGGGGCTTGGGGAATCGAAATTGGGTCTTCTGGGTTAGTAGGAAGTGAACAAGAATTAAAATAAATAAATAGGAGGCGTGTGAATCTATCCCACGACCTACAAGTAGTGAGTGAAGGAAGAAAAAGTAAAGAAAAGAAAATGTGAGGCGTGGGAATTGAAACCACGACCTCAAGGTTGGGAAGCCGAATGACAAAATTAAATAAGAAAACAAGTTGTGGGGGCTCGAACCCACAACCTTACTGCAAAAAAACCTAGCCTAAAGAGTTTGGGGGTTCGAACCCATAACTACCCAATGCTATGGAGAAATTAAAAACAAAAATAAGGAGGTTATGGGGTTTTAAACTCACAACCTCCCAATGCCCTAGTGAAAAATTAAAGAATAAAATGGAAGAGGTTGTGGGGGTTCAAACCCACAATCCTTCGGACAATTTAAGAGGGAAACCAAGTATAAAATTAAAGGTATAATGTTAATGTTGGGGTTAAATCTTGAGTCCCAATGTCATGGAGAATAAAACTAAAATCAAAGAAAAATGTAAAATCTATCCAAGTGATTCGAACTTGGATTTCCTTGCCCAAACTTCCGTATTGATACATAATTCATACGTGAATAAAATATCCATGAATAATGCTACCTACATAGATCGAAATCAAGATAATGGCATATATACAAAATACATATGTCTTGTACTACATAATCTTAGGAATGTATGAATCACTTAACGAACTATGAATGAAGACCCATGGCTTGTGTGTATAGACTCATAAGTGTAGCATATGTTCAAAAGTAAGTGAAGCTAAGATGTATGTAAATACATAATGAATCCTACAAGGGTAAAGTATGAGTGTAATATACACTTAATGAAAAATTGCATTGGCATATGATGAGATGAACAATGAAATGACGAAATGAACAATGAAATGATGAAACCCTAGCAGGGTTAAATAAGGTTGTGAAACAGACTGAATGGCCAAGTGCATTGGCATATGATGAAATGAACATTCACGTACTAACAGGTGAGTAACTATGAAAAGTAAAGTTTCTAATTTTAAGGAATGTAATGACAACATTAGATGAGGCAAAATGTAAATGATGAGAACAATCTCAAATGATCCTAAGTAAATGTTACCAAAACGTACTCACCTATGAGAGTTTAAGATAATGAATTAACAGTCTTCATGAACCCAATATTAGAGGTATTGATCTTAACACACTTAATACTAATGATGTGATGAGAAATACACTAATGAGCTATAATGTCCTCATACTAGAAGTAAGCTTACATGACATATGAGATGAATGAAATGGAACTTTATTCTAAGCACCGATAGACTAGCTGTGAGCGGTGATTCCTTCTTTCGGGAAGGGCAGAGGTTCACGTTGCACTCATGAACTGAGACTGTCCAGCATGCCGGGTATGGATCTCATTATATCTCCTAGACTTCGAACCTATGCTGCCAATATAGGGATCTGGCGAGGTTTAATTCCCATGTACACTAGCATGTTTTGGGTAACTTTGGCCGGTGATTCCATCTCTTTTTCGGTGTAGGGTTTCATGACATTGTATTGCATGATGCTCACATGATCTATGACGTTTAAAGTTAAAGTTCCCAATTAAACAAAGAGGCCAGCATTAAATGATGCAATACTGAAATGAATGATATGGAAGGTTTTAGGATTGGGTAATTAAAAAGTGAGTTAGATTCAAGTAATGACAGTAGGTTATTCTTGGTCATTGCACAATGAACTTAATGAAATTCTTAAAGTACATCCTAGTTATAGGTGGTGTTTACACTGTCCTATCAATGAAATGAAATGGAATAATATGAGTGAACAACGCAGACTCTATGTTTTCTAATGAAGACTCTCTAGTTGAGGTACCATCTGTTGAGCCCTCATTCCTAGGATGTCTTAACGTTAAGTCCATAATCCCAAGAACTCATGGTATGAGAATGAATGATATTAAAGAAGTTATGTTCTTCAGGCAAATTGTGTTGTATATTATATGATATGTGCTTTGTGTAAATGTTTTTTGTTGTGTGCAAATGTTAAAAGTAGGATGATGTATGTTAATCTCATGGTATAACATTCCTATTCCAAATCAGAAAAGCTCAATGACTTTCCTAATCCTAATTTGGAAATCTCATTGACTTTCCTAATTCAAATTTGGAAATTTTCCTAATCTTAATTTGGTAATACGACTAACTTGACTTCCAAAAATCATATTGTTAGAAAAGAAATATTCTTTCTCCTGCATATATGTGGTGTGTTCTTTCATAAACTTATACTTTGTACAAGTGTGTACTAACCCTATAAAAACTCTACTACATTTTTAGGTGCAGGCAGAAGTGGACGATAGAGATACCAGATCATCGTTGAAGTTATCCGGACGTCAATCACTCATCCAGAGTTTGTAGGTCCTCATGCTTTCGACGATGCTACTCTTCTATATCATAGATTAATTAGAGAGTTGAGAGAGTGGAGCATGTTCCACTAGCATTTCTAACCTGCTTTTACTCATACTCTATATTGGTGCCATTTTTGAAATTATACACTTAATAGAATTGAACTATTTCGTTTAGTTGCTTATCCCTTAATATTAGATGGTTGTTGCTTAAAAAATATGTATTAATGAGAAACTTTTTATACTTATGTTAGGAAAAAAAATTTCAAATTTTCCGCAAAAATTAACCTATGTAAAGCAGCAATGACGTGAGTAGGCTTATCTGCGACTTCTGAGAGGTCAACAACGCCGGTTTTGCCTGGGGTCTAGATGATGGTCGTGACAACTAATGGGTAAACTCCCTATTAATGAAAGATTGACTAACTTTGGCATTGAGACATCACATTGTTTTTGTTGTCTTGATAAAGCAGGTATGGAAAGCATAGAACGCACATTCAATTAAGGGGAATTTGAAGCCAAGGTATGAGTTTGTTTGCATGTAGTGCAGGGCTACATCCAGACCATTCTTCATTGCAGCACCTGCTACAGCAATGGTGGACAACCAACTTCAAAATGCAGCCAACAAACTGCTGTTGCAAGCTACTCCAATATCCATCTGCTTGAACCTATGGAAGAACAGGTGTGCTTGCAAATATGAAGCTAATGAAATCAACATCAGCAGGTTTAACTACGCAATCTACAAAGAAAACTGCAACATGCTGAACACTGCATTTCCTCTAGTTAATTGGCCAACCATGTGGATAGACTTAATCCAAAAGAGTGAAAGGTGTGTGCATAACACCAAGGTGAGCATGATGAAATGGATTAAACCCCCAGACCAGTGGCTCAAAGTTAACACTGATGGCATTGCACTTACTAACCCATGTCAAGTTGGGGCTGGAGGTATTTTAAGGGACAAGGAAGGCAGAATAGTTATGGACTTCACAACACCACTTGGAGAAGGATCAAACTACAAAGCATAAATAGAGGGAGCCATATTTGGTTTCACCTGGGCATTTGAGATCGATTATATCGACATAATATTAGAGCTTGACTTGCAAATAGTGGTGCATTGGATCCTTCAGAAGGCAGCCCCTCAATGGAGTATCATTACACAATTAGGGAGGCTGCAAAATATCATTAATCAAATTTAAAACATCAAATGCATACATGTATTCAGAAAAGAAAATTGGGTGGCTGATGCACTATCAAAACACAGCCACAAGATAGCTACTGCACAGGAATCTTAAACATCCAGCAAATGCCTAAGGAAGAAAAGGCCTACGATCAACTTGACTTATTGGAAATGCCTATTTTAGGAGAAAGAAGACTCAGAAAATTAAATAACCACCTTGATGATCTTGTTATTTTTTCAACTAAGCTATCATTAAAATTATATCTACTTTGAATAGGATAGCATAGGATTATAACTTTTGATCTTGTAAAGGAAGAGTCTCCCTTGTTTATGTTTCCTAGATACTTTGTTCTGTGAGGAGTCCTCTCCTGCGTTTCTTAGTATTTTGGTTTCATCTTTTGTGTAAAGGGAGGAGCTAACTTGCTTTTTTGGAAGTTGACTCTAAACCATCTTATGTTCGGAGGTTAGGTTTATGTCCCCAATCCATGTATTTTCTTTTTGTTATTAATGATAAGGCCTGGTGGTGTTGCTCAGCCCCTACCCCTCAAAGGTTAATTTAACTAAAAAAAATCCCAAAATCCCAAAACCCTAACATTAAAAACTAAGCCATAGATTTTACTACTTATATTCTTAACCCGAAACCCTAAAACCTAAAAAATAACTTAAACCCTAACCCCAACCCTAACATTTATACTAGCCTTAACCATACCATAAACCCTAAACCCCAATCCCAAAATACAAAAGACAAACATTAAGAAGTAAACCATAGATATTAAACCACAAATACAAACCCAAACCAAAAAACATATAAAAACCAAAAACCCAAACCCTAATCCTAATGATAAACCATAAACCCAAATCCCCAAGACCCAAATACAAAACTCAAAAATAAAACACTAAGCAATAGATTTTAAACTCAATTTACTAAACACTAAACCATAAAACAAAAAACAAAACGAACACACTAAACTTAACCATAACCCTAACACCTAAGTTCCAAAAAAACTAAGTCAAAAATACAAAAAACCCAAACATTAAACACTAAACCATTGATTTTAAAACACAAATTTTAAACCACAAACCGTAATACCTTAAATAGCCTAAACCCTAAACCTAATTCTAACCGTAATAGAGAGGCGGATTCCGTAAAAGTGTTATGGAAAAATTAACTAGTTTAGGGTGCTACATGGGAGGTCGAGGCTGATATGAAATCCCGTTATCCTCATCTTATTTAGAACTAAGGTTATTCATTTTTTTTAATTATATAATAATTACAAAGATTTGTGTTTCTTTATTTTTGAGTGAAATGTTGCAAAAATGACATTTTTTGAAAACCTCATAGTAAGTCTTACGGTGAAGTCACTTTATTATTGCTGTTAGAAACTTGAAATATTGTTTTGCTTACTTTGAGTTATTTTTTGCATTTTGATATGGTCAGTCTACATGAAATGATAGGTACCATGTTGTTAATTTGAAATATGTGCTAACTTTCTCATATGATGTATGTTGAGCTCATAAATATTGGGAGAAAGAAAATACCTCATAATGAAGTGTTTTGAGCCTTAGGCGAGGTAATATGAGTTTTGATATTTTATTTGATGAGGTTATATTATTTATGTTAAATTGATATTGTTGATTGGTTGGGTTGCTAGTACTCGGTCTATTCCTTCCATAAAAAAGAATTTTCGTGACATTAGGGGACAAATGTTCCTAAAGGGGTGATAATGTAACACCTTTAAAATCCAAGACTCATGGAAAAGCCTAAAAAAGGTGTCATAAAGTCTAAACACTGTTTCTAATTCCATTTTAACGAATATAGGTCATTTAGAAAGTTTAAGAACAAAAACGTCCGGGAAGTTTGTTAAAAGAGATGTTAGTGTGGCTTAATTTTTTTACTAACTTTTAGGGGTCGGAAATGTACAAAAATGGGTGGAAAGGTAGCTAATGGATGTTTGAGTTGTTTCATGATTGGAACGGGTAGGTACGACTCCCCAAGAACCAACCAATGGCCCTCGAAGAGAACCCCTGCAGTTTGACGCAGCACTACCTGACAGTGTGCATCGACGGGGAAGAGGACAGTCCGTAAGTGCCTCGACACGACGGCGAAGGCACCTTCATCCCACACTTATAAAGATTTGTGAAGTCCCTTGTTTGCCTTGCTATTATTACACGCGACGGAAAGGAACGATGAGGCTTCATTGGCTCGACGGGGCATCGAGAACACAGTCATCCCATACTTAGAAAAATTAGACGAAGCCTCGCCTTTTTAGTCTCTAATAGAGACGATGGAAGTGCAGAACGGAGCGCGATCCACTGACGAACCATCTACGGGGTCTCATCAGTGAGGGTCGAATTTTAGTGAACGATTTTAGTTTTTTTTATTTAATTAATTATAAGGTTTAGGGATTACCTAGTGATTCATGGTAAATCAATTAAGTTAATTAAGACCCTCTATAAATAGACTTATCATTCATTAACCTAAAGCTAACTCTAAAAATAAACTCTCTTCCTTCTCCCTTATTTCTCTCTCTATAAGAACCCACCATTGAAGGCTAGCAAGAACTAGGGGTTGGGGGATGACAAAGAGTGGATTCTTCATCAAATTTTTGAGAAACATTAAGGTATGGGTTCTATTCACCTTTGAGATACATACCTAAAAGGGTTCCCTGAAAATGGATTTGAAAAAGTTGAGTTTTCTTATGTGAGGTAGATTAAGGTGTATGTACAATAAGGATGGTGATAACTATCAATGTGCCTTAATATGTTATGAAATGCTAATGTTTTAACCTCACTTATATTGATTGTGATGAATGGACTTACACTCATACAATTCTTATTGAGCTGTTGACAATGATGATTATACAAAGGTTAGACACTATGACCTAAACTACAAGACTAAAGTCATTTAAATAAAGGGACCTAGTATACCACCGAGTAAGATTGTATGTGATGGGGTGATATCTTGTTATATAATGAAGGTAGGGTTCACTACGGTCCTCATGGGGTGGATAGTCTTATGACCCAAAATAGGGTGTAGAGTTTATATTTCCACGATTTATTATGAAAGTTCCATAAACTATGATGCCACCATAGGATACTAGATAGTGGATCCACCTAAATTTCGACGTTTATGATAGGTTCTAACATTGACGGTACACCACCATTCATCGGTGTAAGGTGTCATGACATCAGATTCTACAATAGCTCATGTAGTCTACGTTTATTTGGGCAAGAGTTCCCTAAACTAAAATGAATGAATGAATTATAGACTAATTGAAGTGACTTGAGTGGTTTGACTTTAGCATAGGTATGGGTATGGGACTCTATCTATGCCTTGAACTAGTTTGCCTTCATAGAAACTATGAGAAGTTATTATTATGTAAATAATTTATCATATAATGTAAAGGACTTTATATGTTTAATAAGATGCTTATGAATATGAAATTTGTTAACATTATTAAAAAAAGAATAATATATGAGATTGAAGACTATGCTATGTGAACTGAATTGATAACTATGATCTTTGATGGGTTACTTGATTAAGTAGGGTTATGAGGTTATGCTTGGTAGTTACACTTGTCGCTTCTTAAGGATTATAGTTGGTTCGTTTGCTTTGCTATTTACGTGGCTTACTCTAATTAATGTTTGTGGTATTATTACGTGATGATAGAGTTACATGAGATTATTGGTTTAAGTAGGATGACGTGCATATGGTATTAATTTGTTTAGTATGTTCAAAGGATCGGCTTAAATAACATAATTTCATAAAATGCCCCTTACTAGCATACTTTGTTCCTATTTGTGCATATGGTCTCATACATAGTATATGTGGTGTGCTGAAACATTTTCTCCCAAAATATTTAGGTTCTGGTTGTTGAAGTTGATTTGGGTGATTTGAAGGAATACATGGACATTCGATCATCCAAGTGGTAGGTCCTCATTTTCCCCGATGACAATTCAAATAACCTCTTTGCAAAGTTACTTAGTTACTACTCCTATTGTATTGACTCTACTTCGTATTTGTGACAATGTTTTAGAAAGCCTATATGCAGCTTACTTTTATTGATGTAGGGCTATGCCCAATGTTGTTGTCCTCGTTTAGATTGTTTATGAGATGAGATGGTTTTATGACTCTATTTCTTTACTATAAAAGTGTGTGAGATAAAAGTACTCGATATAATTATGATTATATGTATGTAGAGGCCTATGTAAACCTTCGATTGAAGTAGTAGAAAACTTTTAAGTTATTATATGGTTTTTTATGGGTGAGTACAATTATGTAAGACTAAGAGGCTTCTCTTAGTCTTCAAAGAGGACAAAGACGTCGTTACACCTAGGGGGCAAACTCTAAAGTAACCAAAAGTCACTCGAAATAAACGAACAAAATGCTAAGGATCTTAATCCAACATGAGGTAAAAGGAATGTTGCACCCATGATAGATTCTGTGTTCGATAAAAATCACCAAGATAAGAGGGGACAAGCAACTTTTAAAGTTATAGATTTAGAAAGTTCCTCTCAGGTTTCAGCTAGTGTTAACACGATGGGTAAAACTAAATAGAATTGTGGAATAAGTCTAATAGGTATGCAGACAAAAGGACTTGGATGATCCTGCAAGGAACAAGGGACATGAACACCAACATAAGTCGAAAGAGCAAGTCAATGAGGTTCAACAGGCAGGTAAGTATTCCAACATTGCTCCTAATTCTAGTCATAATCATTTCAATACTATTACTAGTGTTGTCCATTTGCATAATGATGCCATGGGAATTGTAGTTATTATGCCGAATTGTAGGATTAAGGGTGACAATGTCAACAACTTTGGATTCCAAAAGGGACAAAATCCAACTCTTTTGAATGGGAAGGTAGGGCTATTGCAAAAATCAAAAAGTTGAAAGGGTTATGAATAAAATTCTTATCATAGAGAGTTCCCTAAAATCTCTAGAAATTTTTATAAAAGAACCCCCCCCCCCTCCTCGCCCAGCAAACATCTAAAACCAAAAGGCTACAACTTCAAAACCAATTAATGGCATCAATCCTAAAGTTTATCCTATTAGAAAGCAAGATGAGATTTTAGAACCACCTCCATACACAGTTGTTCAAACTATGGCTGCTAGATAGAGTCAAATCCATGAAGTTTAGAATTCAAATATAGTGCTAAAAATCAAACCTACAAAGACCACTAAACAGGGTCAACAAGTAGTTATATTTGATATGCATGACTATATGCATACCCTTACTGTGGACGGCAAATATACCTTGGTTGGGAAGTTTAGAACAATAATGCCTAAAGTGGAGTCTATCAGAAAGAGCTTTATTTAACATTCTTAATTTATTGGGGTGGGGGTTAACATTGATCACTACAATGCCAAACATATTTTCATTGACCTAAAAAATGAGCTGGACTATAACACTGCGTGTACACAATAGAGAATTACCATTAAGGGTAAACTCATGAGGATTCAAGATTGGACTCCTTTCTTTACTCATAAAGACGAGACTCATATTGTCCATGTTTGGATTGTACTACCTTGACTACTCTGGCACTTCTACAAAAATCCTTTCCTCATTCCCTTAATGGATATTGTAGGCAAAGTTTTATACTTCAATACAACAACTATCAAAAGATCAAGTTCGGGATTGCTAATGTAAAAATTCAAGTTGATCTAACATAGCCTAGGCCTACACATGTGTGGATTGGACTAGATGATGATGATGATACCCAAGGTACATAGCAACCTATTGAATATGAGAATAGTCCTCCTTATTGTGAATATTGCTGGCACCAAGGTCATGATGTAGAAGAATGTAAAGGTAGGATGAGAGATTACGAGTACAGACAAAGGAAGGAACAAACCAATGTGAAAAAAAGTAGAAACAAGGAAAATCAAAACAGCAAAGAACACGAAAAACTGAGGAACAAAACAAAATAGTTTAAGGATCAACTGCAACAAAGCTGTAAAGAACTAGTTAAGTGAAAACAACCACTTCAGCAAAAGGAGGATTAATGGCACACTCAAAGAAAGAAAAAATAAAAATTCCAAGAGGAGGTGGGACTAAAAACAATATGGAGGCCTACAACAACTACCTATTAGGCAGCAAAAGAAATCGGCATGGACAAGTTCAACAGGCAGGTATGAGTAATGAGCATCAAAATAACATATTTAATAATCTTACTATGCAGGTAGAAGATACTACAACTGAGGAGGAACAAATCAAGGTGGAAAACATAGCTCAAGAAAGCCAAGACAGGTTTTAACAGGGAAGCAGGGCAAAGCAGCAAAGGATGACTCAACAAAAAGATGAGAGGAACTACAATTCATGTATGATAGCATTAAAACCCCACTCCAACAAAATGCAATTAAATGAGGTTATGATTGGTGTAGCTGAAGGAGGAATGGTTGAGGAATGTTAGGGGAACATTACTAATCTGGAGGAAGGGGTTACCAAAAGGGGGGAAACTACCTCATGACGGGCCATAAGGGGGAATATGTTGACCAAAAACGTGACCTTAGTGCCTAGACTAGCTTGAAAAAACAACAAAAGATGGAAAATAGAAAATGCAAAAAAATACACTGCAGGCAGAAACTATGCTCACATGTAATAATGTAGCAAATAGCATAAAACAGAACATGAAAGATGAAGTCACAGAGACACAAAGGAAGCGTAACACTTTTAAAGATGTGAAAAAAATGCAACCAACTATACTTTAGAAAATACCCCCAAGAGCTAAAACAAACCAAGCACAAGACAGATGCAGCTAAGAGAAGGTTAAAACACTAACAATATGGAGTTCAAGAAAACCAACAAGACTGGAGGAAAGAAACATATAACATATTATTAGAGTAATATCCCCTCATTACATGACAAAAATTTGATACCACCTCAAAGGGCACCTCCAGATAAATAACAAGGGTACTGGTAAGTCAATATTGTACCTCTTATTGATGAATATGAAGTACTAGACTCAGAAGATGAGCTGGACAGGGATAATTATTCTGTTCTTTGACCCTGATAATGATGATACGACTAGTGATGCTTTAATAAGAGCTTTCATTCCTCTTAATGATTAGGCCTTGGAAGAGTAGATTCAACAAGTAACTCAAAGTCAAGGTTTACTCCAAGAGGGTTGATACATGAAAAATATCAATTCAAAAATAAGGATATCAAAATGTCACTGTTGGCAGACAAAATACAAGAGTTTCCCAATGATTAATCCAAATATATGGAATAGGAGGGGGATTATCACTATGGAATTTATAGAAAGATGTAAATTGCTCAAGAAAATGCACCAGCTATCTATTATTGCTATTTTGGAGCCCTTTACAGACAGTTTCAATGTAATGAACATAAAAAATCAATTATCCATGGATAATGCAGTGACCAACTGTAATGGCGAAATTTGGCTTTTCTAGAATGGTGATATTGACTGTAATGTTAGAGATGAAGATGAGCATCAAATTACTTATGACTTTAATCATTATGAGTTACACAATCATTTAACCATTACCTTTGCCTACGATAAATGCAAAGAACATCTCAAAAGGCCTCTATGGGATAAAATTCTCCAACAAGCTTAGAGAGAGGTCCAACCTCGGTGTTCAGTGTGGGACTACAATGTAATAACCTGTACTGATTAAGTTTTGGGGGGATACCTTCCAATATAATAAATCGGTTGGATTTAGTAGCCATTATTGAAGATTGTGGGATTATGGATATTTGATTAAGTGGTAAAAAATACACTTGATACAATAACTTAGGTATCAACTACAACATTTAGAAAATACTTGAAAGAGACTTTATAATTGATAATTGGCTTGATCTGATGCCCCAAACCACTATTACTCATCTACCTTCTACTGGCTCAGATCACTGTATTTTATTATTGGAAATAGTCAGTAAAGAGGAAGTTCACACTAAGTAATTCAGATTCCATAACTGCTGGATAGATAACCCCCATTTCCTAGAGATTATGAAATCCTCCTGACAGAGGGAGGTGACAGGAAATACAATGTGGAGATTTCACCAAGAACCAAAAAGACTTTCAAACTCACTTGGTGCTTGGACTAAGAGAGAATTTAGTGACATTTTCCTAAAGGTTAGAGAGTATGAAGAAAAGGTTAGGGATCTGAAGAAAACCTGATGTAGAACAATTGTGACACCAACACGGAGGAACCCTATGAACTTATTGCTAAGTACATTAGATATCTCAAATTGGAAGACTCCATTATGAAACTGAAATATCAGTTGCAATGGTTCAATGAGGGAGATACAACCTCTAAATTCTTCCAGTCTCTAATAACGGGTAGAAGGAGAAAGTTGTTCATTTACAGGATTCAGGAAAATAGGGAATAGGTACAGGGACATGAAAATATTGTTAAGACTGCCTGGGAATATTTTCAACAAATATTTTCAGGGGAGGAAAAAATTATCAATGAAGAGAATCTTGACTGCATCCCTAGAATGGTAAATCAGGATTAGAATAAATGGCTTATCTCCACTCCTAATATTGCGTAATTAAAAGATGTAGTCTTTTACATTAACTCTATGTCTGCAGCAAGGCTGGATGCTATGAATGGGTATTTTTTCAAAAATGTAGGCACATCGTCAATAAGGATCTTATGTGAGTGATTAAGGTTTTTTTCAGTGGCCAGGAGATTCCGAAATACTTTTCACATTACTGCATTGTACTTCAACCCAAAGTGAGTAACCCAAACAAAATGAAAGAGTTTAGGCCTATTAGCATTAGCAATTTTATCAATAAAATAATTTCTAATTTATTGAGCTCCAGATTGAGTCCTAATATGCCTAACTTGATCTCTCTCAATCCGTCTTGATTTTTGAAGGTAAAAGTATTTCTGAAAACATCATGCTGGCTCAGGAAATTATCCATCACATTAAAAAGCCTAATATAGGTATTAATGACATTATAATGCTGGAAAGGGCAAAGGCCTATGACAAAGTACCCTGGTCCTATATTTGTGTGGTTCTAAGGCTTATGGGTTTTAATGAGATCTTCATAGACATGATGCGGAGGGTTATGGAGAAAAACTGGTACTCTATCATTATTAATGGAAGGATATTATGTTTTTTCCAATCAACTAGGGGCCTCAAACATGGTGACGATCTTTCACCTTCGCTATTTATTTTAGGTGCAGAGATGCTCTCAATATCTTTAAATAGGTTACATAATCATGCGGATTATCGTAGTTTATTCATGGAAGTGAGAGGCCCCAAGGTGAATCACTTAATCTTTGCAGATGATAACATTCTGTTCACTTCAGGAAGAACCAAAACCCTCAAACTCATCACGCAAACTCTCAAGGATTATGAGGAAACATCAGTCTAGATGATCAATAGTGATAAAAGTAATTTCTTGCTGCATCTGAATGTTTTTAAAAATACAAAGGATGAAATTAAAATGTTCACAGGTTTCAAACAAAAACAGGGACCAATTACATATCCTGATTTTTCTGACCTTGTTAAAAAAGTTATTTGCAGGATTAGAAGGTGGTAAACAAAGCACAAATGATATGGAGGAAGAGGTGTATTTATTAAACATGTCCTTCAAGATCTCCCAGTTTACTTACTCTCTACTATTACTCCTCCCTCCGTAATACTTAAGGCGATTCAAATTCTGATGGCAGACTTCTTCTGGGATGGAAAAGTGATAAGAAGAAATTTCATTGGGCTTCATGGAAGAACATAATATACCCTACTGATGAAGTAGTGGTTAAAATGAGGAATTTGGAAGATGTGTGTTTATCATTCCAATATAAACAATGGTGGATATTTAGGACTAAATTCACATTTTGGGTTGACTTCATAAACGCAAAATACTGTAAAAGATCCAATCATGAGATTATGGTGATTCCTTGAACTTGAAACATATAATATATAACAGGAACAATATTGAGCAACACATTCAATGAAGCTAAACTCTTGCACCTATTTATTTTTGTGGGACAATTAATTAGGTGTAGGCCAACTTGCTCAATTTTGTACTAACAGTCACAAGTTTGATAATCGAAAATTGGTAGATTTCTGGGTGGATGGGCAGTGGAATTAACATATGTTTATGCAACAGGCTCCTCCAAGTAATCTGGCAAACATACTAGCAACAATAATTCCACAACAGCAACTCCAAGACCATGCGTACTGGAATTCCAACTCCGATGGATCTTTTAGTTGTTCATCATCATAGAGTGAAATCAGGGAAAAAAGACGAAAATCTCAATTCAATTCTTTCATTTGGCATAAGCACATATGTTTCAAACCTTCTTTTTTACTTCGTAGGGCCTTTAATGGAGAACTGCCTACTAAAGAAAAACTAACCACTTTTCGAATTGATTCAACTAACTTTTTTTATTGCAGCAACAGGTCAGGCACATTCACAATCAACCCTATTTTCAGCAATGGTGATCTAGCAGATGAACTTTGGAGAAGCTTTGCAACTACGGCTGGTGTTAAAACTGATCACTGTTCACTAAAAAAACTAATATTACATTGGTCGACAATGAAACACAAACATGAAGCTCATAAACTCATCATACAGGCCACTCATATTCTCATATGCTGGAATCTATGGAAAAAGATGTTCTAGTAAATATGGTTGCAAAACATCCAATGGTATAAGAGTAAGGTATGCAATATATAATAACAATTATAAACTAATAACATCTCTTTTTCATCAGCTCAATTGGCCTTCTACATGGAATGGAATCATCCAACTAGCAAAAAGGTGTAAGCATATTATAAACGTAAAAATGATAACATGTAAAATACAACTTGGCTAATAGATCAAGATCAACACAAATGGAAGTGCTCTAAATAACAAGGGCAGGATTGGGGCAGGAGGAATATTGAGCAATCAAGTAGGAAAAATTAATACTAGTTTATACATCCCCCCCCTTGGAAATGGTACAAACAATCAAGAGAAAAAAAGTACAGCTATATGTGTAATGTTTTGGGCACTGGAATTTGGTTACACGAAGATTATTCTTGAAGTGGATTCTATGTTGACAGTTGATTGTATCCAGCAAAAAGCAACCCCACAGTGGAAAATTTGAAAACAGATGGACAGACTAAAAAACTCATCTTTTAGACATAGGAATTCAAATGTTTACACATCTTCAAGAAAGCAATTTGGGTGGTTGACGCCTTGCCCAATCATATTTACAACCACAGTAGTCCTCAAATATACTATAACAGTCAAGAATAACGTAAAGAAGAAAAATCTTACTGCCAGTTAGACTTGCTTGAAATGCCTTGTTTTAGAAGGAATAAGACCACTAAAATTAAAGATCCTCCTTGAACATTCTTCTAGCTTTTCAATATACATATAATTAAATATTATAGCTCCTTTAAATAGTTAGGATAAGTTTAATTTTTTTTGATTGTAATAGGCGAGTCTTTATTGTTTATATTTTCTTAGATTCGATGTATGGAGAGGAGTCTTCTCTTCTAGGAGACTAGAGTCAAGGTTGTAGACAAACCTACATACGTTATCGTAACTTCATCTAGGTTATTTTAGGGGAAAATTTAAAAATTTTATTAATTAAAATTCATATAAGACATTCTACTTAAATTCATAAACATTCACAATCAATCATATAATATGAAATATCATCAAATGAAAGAAATAGTTTCATACAACATTAAGTGTATACTTGCTAAAATGGCACCAATGCAATGTCTAAAATAACATGAGAAAGAAATACTAGTGGAACATACTCCACTAACTAAAACCTATATCTAAGATAGAATATAATGGGCAAGCGTCCTCGAAAGTATGAGGGCCTACCAAATTAAGATGAATGCTCTACGTCCGGATAGCTTCAGCGTCAACCTATAAGCTCTAATGTCCACCTGTGCCTGCACCTTAAAATGTAGAGTTGTATGGGATTAGTACACAATTGTTCAAAGTATAGGTATATGCAAGCACACACCAAGGAAATGAATCATTAAGAAGAGCTCTTTCCTACAGATATGAATTAAGGAAAGTCTAGTCCGGGGACTTGTTAATTTCGGATTAGGAAAGTCATGCCATGAGAGTTACATGCATCATCATATTTATCAGTTTGCAAACAACACATAACATACTACAGATATCATATCACATAGTTCATATAATTCTTTCATATGCCATGAGACCTTGGAATCATGGACTTGACATTAGGACTTCCCAAAATGAGGGCTAAACATATGGGACCTCAACTAGGGAGCCTTCTTTAAGAAATACGGATTCTGCTTCATACATTCATACGTACTTCATTTTCATTATTTTATACCTAACCCTAAACCATTAACCCAAAACCCTAAGGGAAAAATATTATAACCCAAACATTAAACACTAAACCATAGATTATAAACAAATAATCCTATTCCCCAAGACCTAGATCCTAAAAAAAATAAAGCCTAAATCTAACCCTATCCCTAACAGAAACCCTAACCTTAACCCTAAACCCTAAACTGAAAGCCTAAATTGTAAGCCTAAATTACCAAAAATCTAACATCATACACTAAACCATTGATATTAAAAATAAAACCCTTAACCCCAAACATTAAAACCTAAAAAACAACCTAAATCTTAACCCTAACCCTAATATTAAACCTAACCCTAACCCTACCATAAGCCTTAAACCCCAAGCAAAAAATACCATAACACAAACATCTAACCATAAACCATTGATATTAAACATCAAATTTAAAACCCTAAACCCAAAAACCTAAAAAAACCAAAAACCCTATTCCTAATTCTAACCATAAGCCATAAACCCAAAAACCCCAAGCCCAAAATACCAAAACTCAAACATTAAATACAAAACCATAGATTTTAAACATCAAATGATAAAACCTAAACAATTAAACCTAAAAAACAAACCTAAACCTTCAACATAATCCTAATCCTAATGCTAATTTTAACCCTAAACACCAAGTCCAAAAAAAACCCTAAATCCAAAATACAAAAACTCAAACATTAAACACTAAACCTTAGATTTTAAACCTAAAATACTTAACAATTAATGCTAAACCTATAAAACCGTAAACACTAACCCTAACCTTAACCCAAATCCTAACCCTAACCTTAACCCTAATCCTAACCCAAAAACTAAAACCTTAAAGAAACCCTTAACCCTAACCATAAACCTATCTATAACATGAATCGTAACCCTAAACCTATCCTTAAACCTAAACTTAAACCATAAACCAAGAGCCTAAAATACAAAAACCCTAATATTAATTAGTGAACCATAGATATTACAACTCAAAGCCTTAACCCCAAACCCTAACCCTACCATAAACCCTAACCCTAACATTAACCCTAACTCCTACAATAAACCCTAAACCCCAACCTAAAAATAACAAAACCCAAACATTAAACACTAAACCATTGATATTAAACCTCAGTGATGTACCGTAGTTTCACGGTACTTTTAATGCTTTTTCCTTAAGTTTAGTGTGTGTCCAAAAGCCTTTTTGTATTGATTTTTATGTGAGTTTCTCCTTATTTCTCGGAAATCTGTCCAGAGATGAAGGCGGAAGGTTTTGAGTGAGAAATGCAGAAGAGACCACCTAAGGAACCTATGACGGTCCGTAGGCGGCATCGTAACGAACAATCATAGCCACGACGGTCCGTCCTTCTAGTTCGTCGTGATTATCAGAGAGTAGTTTAGTACCCAAATTCTAAGATATTAAATTATTATGTACGGAGACCCCCGACGGATTGTCGTTCTTCGAACAGTCCGTCATACCTATTTGTTGAGGGTAATAAAGAAAGCAGCAGAAGAATTTGTGAGGTATTGGACAACGGAGGCCATGACGGCCCGTCGTGATCACGATGGACCGTCACGAGGTTTGTCGACTCAGATGCGTTTTGACAGAATTTCAGAAGTTAGAGTCCTTCTTATATAAGGTTTTTATTTTTATTATAAATAGTTTTAAAAAAAAGATTGTTTTGGGGGTTAGAATTTTTGGTAGACGGTTAGACTTTTGGATAATTTTTAGTTCTCTTAATCAAGTATTGAAGAATTAATTTCAGTAATTGATACACTTTCTCTGGAATTGATTTTTGGTGTTTTTGTTGATTAATCAGGTGAATTTATAGATTTTATTCTTTCTCATTAATGTAAGTGCATGAATTCTTATATTAAATATATGAATAGTGTTATTCTGGCCAGGGGTAACTAAACTCCATAACTAGGGTTGTGGGAACTATGGGTGAATAATGAGGTAAAATCTAACTAAAATAGCAATTCAAGAATATTGTCTTGCATGTATTTATAATTCTTTCGTTTGGAAGTCTTTTAAATAGATGGCCAATGTTAGAACTTGACGTAATACTACTTTCCAGACCAAGGACGTAGGTAATAGGAAAAGAATTATCAACATAGACTTAGTCTTCACTATCTTATAGGTCAGGAGTCGGTTGCTACAAAGTAATAACTTAGTCAAATATCAAATACAATGTTTAATATGAGGTAAAGGTAAGGGTTAGTATAGCAACACACGTACCTGAACAAGTTGCGGAGTGAAATTCTCTAGATGCCAGACCAAGGATTTAGAGATACATAACTTATCACTTTACATGCAAGATACTAGGAAACAATTGTTATATTTAGAATTATCAAGTTAGAAACATGTGGGGAACACTTATACCCTATTTACTTTTATTAATTGATTAGGCTCGGAGATTTGAATCTGTTAGTTGTTTAAATTGATTAAGTTAATTATTTTCATTAAGTTAGAAATAAAAACCCTTTTTTGTCTTTTTGTTTCTATGGAAATAGTTTACTATGTAATTGTAATAATATAATATAGTTAAGTCTGACCTATTTTCCTCGTGGGATCGACCCAACCTCGTTAGTTGAGTTCTTTACTTGATACGAGAGCTTTACTTCTTATTTGAGAAGTAAGTTTGAGCGTATCATGCAGCCATCAATCATACGTAGGATGTAGTTTAAGAATCTCATCGGATTCGTTGTGGAATGACCAAGAATAACCAAGTGTTATTAATTAAGTCTAGATCACCTCTTTATTATCCTATCCTTACACCTTAGGCATTGTTCATTTCATTATAAGCATTCATTGAGGCTAGACTCATTCTTTCTTTTGAAATTTAACCTTAATTGACATAGATCATGTGAGCATCATGATATCCAGTGTGTAATCCCCACAATGTAAATAGGTGGAATCACCAGCCAAAGTTAACCAATACATGCTAGCGTATATAGGGAATTGAACCCTACTAGATCCCTATACATTGGGAGTATAGGTTCAAAGACTAGGAGACATAAGGAGACTCATAACCTACATGCTAAAAAGTGTCATATAATGATAGTAATGTGAAAATCCATCCTTCCAGAAGGAAGGCATCACCTCTCATAGGTAGCCTATCGGTGCTGAGTATAATGTTTCATTACATTCAACTCATACATCATGGAAGCTGGATCTAGCATGAGGACTTCATACCTCATTAGATGATTTCTCATCTCATCATTAGTATTAAGTATGCATTAACTTCTATACATTCATTATAGTGTTCATAGAGACTAGTCTATTCATTCGCTTTAAAGTCTCATAGGTGAGTACGTTTTGGTAACATTTACTAAGGCTCATTAGAGATTGATTTCATATTTCACATTAGTCTCTTATCATATTGTAACCTCTTTCATTTACTCTAACACATTTGCTTTTCATTATTACTCACCCCTTCACGTGAATGCCATTTCATGATATGCCAATACACCTGGCGATTTAGTGTGTTTCACTCTTACTTAACCCTTCTATGGTTACATCATTTTATCACAAACATCTTAGGATCACTTACTTTTAAACATATGCTAGACTTATGAGTTCACACATACAACCCATAAGGCTTCATTCGTAGTTTGTCTAAGTGATTCATATTTACCAATGATTAAGTGGTACAATACATGAATCTTGTAGATATTTCAAGCTATGGATTGATCTTTAGTGTCAGCATTCATAAAATATTTGTTTACGTATTACTTATGTGTCAATACGGAATTGGTCATGGGAACCCTATTTTGAATCCCTTGAAAAACGCTTAATCATATGTAAAACATGATAATTGCATTTTCAAGATTTGGGAGACCCTAGTTCGATTCCCATAAACCCCATTATATTTCATTCTTATTCTCCTCTCCTTTTTTGTTAAATGGCAAAGAGGTTGTGGGTTCAATCCCCCACAACCTCATTATTTTTATTTTAATTTATCTCTTAACTTTCTCACCTACCCAAGAGGTTGTGGGTGCGATACCCACTCTCCACATTTAATTTCTCCTTTATTTTTCTCCAAACCCTCGCATCCATTCAAGAGGTTGTGGATTCAATCCCCACTCACCATATCTATTTTTCCAACGAGGAAACAGACATCGTGATTTAAGTTTGTTATTCCTTGCATTATCGGTGTTGCTGCGTCTTTTCATTTTTCTCATGAAATTTTTGTGTAAGTTTCATTTAGTGAGGTCATGGGTTCAATCCGTCATGACGTCACATTTTTTTTTAAAAAAAGAAAAAAACATGGCTAATTTTCCTCATCCTTAGCCAAGACCCAAATTTCCAGCAAGCTTCCTATCTATTTTCCTTTCAATCTTTTGTTGATTTTTTTTTGTAGATTTCATGCAATTGTGTCTTGGGGTCAATCGTTAGTGATCTCACTTATTTTACATTCATTTTTCATTGCATTTTGTACCACTATGTTTATTCGAAACCAACCTACAAAATGCTAGATTTTTTTTTTACTATTTTCAGCTTCTTATTATCATCATTCGTACGTTAATTCTTAAGGCATTTCGTGGATCATTTGGTGCATCTTTAAGTGTTATATTTTTAGTATTATATTCCGACAAGAATTACAATTAAATCCAGAAACATCACACCACTTTTACACTTGATTATTTACACAAACATTAGCACATAGATATCAACCATAAAACCATATCATTTATAAGGCTTAAAACAAAATCATGTCACGACATACACATACATTTTTCACGAAATTTCGGCAGACATACTTTATCGTTTATACAACTACTAACACATAATCATGAGCAAATTATTACAAAAATTACACTTCCTACCTAATATACCAGCAAACATACAAGCCTAACATCGGTGATAGGAGCAAGTGATAGGGAACAAGTAATGGGGAACAATCCGAGTTTCAGAATAAAATTATCTAAGTCTTACGGGTCTCTTGGAAAAGGGACCAAGAGTAAGAAAACCAATAACTGATTTTAACGTTGTTCAACACTTGAACTTGCTGCCCGAAAGTTCTCAAAATTCAGGTCCAATCCCGAAACTCACCCTTACCCGACTAGCGTATTACGTGTTGCTTAACATTTTTCGGATTGCTTTCTCGTTTGGGTTTTAAGTGAATGTTCTTCAATTGTGAAGAACTTTTGTTTTCTGAGTTTTTTCTCACGTTTGGAAGCCAGAAATAAAGTGTTAAATGAGAGAGACATAGACGTGAAGGAGAGAGAGTTAAACGTGAAAGAGGTGAGTGGCTTAGTATTAGGTGAAGTAGTTTAGACTTAGTCAACTAGGACTCTTTCAAACTTTGAAAATCTGATTTAATTAGTTCAGTGAAATTAACATAATGCCATTACAATATCAGATTATAAACCTCAATTTAATCCATTTAAATGTTTCTTCCATTGATGTGCGAACCCGTGACGTACCGATCGCTAAAACGGGTCCCTCCAGGTTGACCCGACCCAAACCACCCCATTAATTAATTAACTAATAATAATACTAATCTGAATTTACTTTTTATTAAATCACTATTTAAATATTAATTAATTAAATTAATTCACCAATATAGATAATCAAGTTAAATCATTGCTCCATCCTAGGTTCAAACCCGGGTTGAGAAGGATTTTGCTCAATGGGCAATTTCATTCTTTCCTACCAAAGATGCCCCTCCACCTTATTAATTAAATAATTAATTACATATTTAAGGTAATTACAATACTACCCTTAGCCAAGAAAAATGATCACTTTACCCCTAGACCCTCCAAAGTTAAGATTTCCCTTTTGTAAGTCTGGTAAAGACTCATTCGAGTAAATCTTCATGTTCAGGAGCCCTACAAGGCTGGGACTAACCTTTCCTATCTCAACTAACTCCGCAAGCTAGTTGGCTTGGCTATCGTAAGGGTTCAAAGGTCTAGTTCTACGCGTATAAATCTGTGTGAACCCAGTCTAATCGTAGACATTGTAGACCCATTAAGCATTACTTAGCATATCCATTTTTAGGGTTGCTACACTTCGAATTTTTTAATCAACTTCTTCGTATAGGGAGGAGTTGATTTTCTTTTTGGAAAGGTTAGTGCAAACAATTACTGATGTGGAGGTTACATTTATGTTCCCCTCCTTGTATTTTTGTTTTTTGTTACATGGTAAGGTCTGGGGGTGTTGATCAGCCCCTACCCATGTAAGGGTAAAAAACAACAAAATCCAAAATGCAAAAATCAACACATTAAACACTAAACCATAGATTTTAAATCAAAAATCTTAAAGTTCACAGCCTAAAACCTAAAAAAAAATAAACCTAACACTAATCCTATACCTAACACGAACCCTCACGCTAACCCTATTCCTAACCCTAAAACTAACTCTAATATTAAACCTCAAATGCTAAACGCTAAATCCAAAAACCTAATAAAAAATCCTAACCCTAATCCATAAACCCAAAAAACTAAGCTCCAAATAAAGAAAAGCCAAATTAGTTCTCTCTCTAATTTCTCTCTCTTAACCAAAAGCTCTCTACAAGTTTAAGACCATTACAAGTCCAATGAATAGTTTAACCTTGCTGAAAAGGCGCATGAGAAATCGACGATACCACCTACGCTGCAGGAACAGTCCCTGTAGGGACGATATGGGATTAAAAACATAGTAAGACAAGAACCCCTCTTAGTCTCTAAGCATAACTCAGCGACTTCACAACTTAATGATATGGAAACTAGGGAGAAGTCACGAGGAGAAACAGAGGAGGAACATGAGAATACTTCACCAAAATCTATTAAATTAAATCAAGAGTAACAAAAAAATTAGAACGATTGTACTCAATAGGAGCGAAAACAGACTGATGAATCAATGAATTTTAACCAGCCCATTGATAAAAAGAATGAGGTGAAATTGGGGGTAAGTGCAGACGGAAGTTGAGAAAGACAACCCCTAAATCAGACACTCTATAGAGCATGTATGAAAGAAATATCTATTTGGGTTTTCTCGCAAGGGAAGGATATCCATCTAATGGTAATTCCAAGTGGAATAAAGGGTTAAAGCTAGGAAGATAGAATTGTTAGTGAACAGTTTGAACATCAAAAAGGAGATGATAATGGAAGCTCCAAATCACATAATGTGTATAAAAATTCATATTCTACTTAGGGAGTACAACAGCTACATCAATGTAAATCATCTGATGAAGCAGAAAGAACTACAACTTAGAAGAGGAGTACATTGGAACAACTGAATGGTGTAAGTATGAATGAAGGTGAGATACCAAAGAATGTCATTGATTTAGAAACTATTACACATGGTTCAGTAGAGGGTAACACGAGGGGTAAAAATCATCCCAAAGACGGAACAATACAATCGTAAGTGAACTATATGGAAACGGAAGAAGTTGGTAAGAATTAGAGACAAGATAAACATTAGAAATATATGGATCAAGACATGGAAATACAATAGACAGGTAAGCTCCCAATCACTATTTATGATCTTAATTACCTAAATAATCAAAATAGTGCTGCCATGTGCACAACCATGCCATTTGAACTGTTGATGTAAATGTTTAAGACAAGAGTTAGGCTTATAGGAATGAAATAGGAGGGGTAATACAACAGGGTAATAGTTGGAAGGGTAGTGATCTTAATGTGTATCATAGAGATCGTAATAAAATATTTAGTAATTTTGACAAACGAACCCCCATACTATAATTTTCAACCAAAACGCTAGCTTCCCCAAACCTGTTGAGAATAATATAGCTAAAACTCACAGTAATTCGAAGAAAGAGCAGGTTCGTGAACCACCCCCTTACACTGTAGTTCAAACTCTGGCTACTAGACTTAGAAAAATCCATAAAGACCAAAGTCCTAATATAGTACTAAGAATCAAACCTAGACAAACCACTAAACAGTGGCAACAAGCTGTAATATTAGACATGCATTATTATATGCATACCCTTACAGTGGATTGCAAATACACTTTGGTTTGGAAGTTTAGCACTACTATGCCTAAAGTGGATTTTTTTAGATAATGTTTTATCTAACAAACTCAGCTTAATGGGGGGGGGGTTTAACATTGCACACTATAATGCCAAACACGTCTTAATTGATCTCCTAAAAAAGCTTGACTGTAATACTGTTTGTCTTAGCAGAGTATGACCATCATTAGGCAAACTTATGATGATTTAGGCTTGGAATCCTTTCTTTACCCCTAATGAAGAGACTCCTATTGTACCAATTTGGATTCTTCTTCCTTGTTACCCTGGCAGTATTTTAAGAAACCATTCTTCATTCCTGTTCTAGAGAATATACGGAAGGTTTTTCATTTGGACACAACATCCATCAAGTGATCAAGGGCAAGGATGACTAAGGTTAAGACGCAAATTGACCTATAAAAACCTATGCCTAGGCATCTGTAGATTGGTCTTTGTAATGATGATGACACCATAGGTCTTTGACAGCCTGTTGAATATGAGAATATTCGCCCTATTGTGAATATTTTACACATCAAGATCATGTTGTAAAAGAATGCAAAGCAAGGATTAGAGCTGAGGGTACAGGCAAAGGAAGGAGCAGGACAATGACAAGAGAAATACAAATAAAGAAAAATAGACCACCAAGGACAAGAAGTAATGCAGAATAAACCAAAAGAAGGTATGGAGCAATTGCAATAAAAATCCAAAAAAAGTGGTAAGCAACAACAACCAATGCATCAAAATGAGGAGGCATGGCACATTCAAAGGAGACGAAACAAAAGTGCCCAATAGGAGACTGGAAAAAAAGCTGATTGGAGGCCTACCTAATCCTCAGAGCAATAAAAAAAGAACAACCAACTAAATTTAGGCAAACAGGCAGGTGTAAATACTAATCATCATTACAATATATTTAATAAACTAACCTTGCAGGAGGAGGAACTTAACACATACCAACAAACAAATCAGGAGAGGATCACAAGAGAAGGAAATAAAGACAGGGAACAAATGAGATGCAGAACAAATCAACAACAACTGAAGCAACAACAAGAAGGGAGAAATAACAATTCAGGTATCATAGCCGAACACCCTATATCTAGTAAAATGCAAATCAATAAGATTATGACGGATGTAACTGTTGGAGGCATGGAAGGGGGAAAAACATACCAATAATATGACATTAGAGACCAAAATAGTAGGATAAAGCAACAAAAAGAGGACACACATAAGATTTATGAAAAAGAGCAACAAATTAAAAACAGGCCCACAAGCAAAAAGTATGTTCATAAAGGAAAACCAAAAAAGGAATCTGAAAGCAAGATGTCTCAAAGTAGGTAAAACAGTAAAAATGAAATGGGCAGTAGTGTTATTAAAGATAATGTAGAAAATACACAAAGGAGCAAAAACAAACCTTGCAACCAAAAAACAGATGCTGCCAAGAGAAAATTGAATAAAGAACAAGAGACAAATTAAGAAAACCAACACGAAAGGAGAGTTAATAAAAGAAATGAAGTTGATGAGGAGGAGAATCAATAGGGTCAGCATAACATTTATGAGCAGACCAAAATTTTAACACCTCCTACTAGGGCACCTCCTAATAAAGAACACAACCACTGCCAATTCATTATTGTGCCTTTGATTTATCAATATGAAGTTATCAGTTCAGAAGATTATGTAGACACTAATAATCAAAATGGAGAGGAACCTGATGATTATGATGAGACTAGTGATGCTTTGATAATAGCATTTAGTCCTCAAAACGATCAGGACATGGAAGAGTAAATTCAACGGGTGACTCAAAATCAAGGTCTCTCTCCAATAGGATTGAAGCAAGAGAAATTTCACTTTAAAAATCATGACATAAAAATTATCTCTGCTGGCAGACCAAACACAAGGGTTTTCGCCTCAAGAGTTTCCCAATGATTAGTACAATCATATTGTATGTGAGGGATTCAACACTCATGGAGTCATGGAAAGAATGAAAATGTTCAAGAAAATGCACCAGCTAGCTATTATTACTATCCTTGAACCTTTTACTGATACTGGTAATGTAATGAATTTCAAGAATCAACTAGCCATGGATAATGAAATAACCAACAACATTTTAAAATATGGCTATTCTTGAATGGTGATGTTGACTGTAATGTGAGTGATCAATATTAGCAGCAAATTACCTGTGACTTCATCCATAATGAACTTCAAAAACAATTCACCATGACATTTGTTTATTCCAAATGCAAGGATAACCTAAGAAGACCTTTATGGGATAAAATGCTCTAACAAGCTAAGATAGAGGAAAAACCATTGTGCTCATTGGGGGATTATAATGTTAAAACTTCTACTGAGGAAAAATTAGGGGGAATTCCATACAATATAAAAAAATTTGGATTTCATAGCCATTTATTGAAGCATATGGACAGATGGATATTGCTTTTTGTGGCCAAAAATACACTCGGTCCGGTTATAGAGGCATAACTCAAAGAATCTGGAAGAGACTTGACAGAGGCCTGATAAATGATACTTAGCTAGAAACAACGCCCTAACCCACTATTACTTACCTTCCTTCTATTGGTCCTGATCAGTGTCCACTGTTATTGGAGATTATCAACAATGAAAGGAGTCACACCATGTACTTCAAATTCCTTAGTTGTCGAGAGGATAGCCCTAAAATTTTTAGGAAATGTGAAAGACTGTTTGGAGAGAGAGGTGACTGGAAATAATATGTGAAAATTTTTACCAAAAGATTAAAATACTCTCTAACACTTTAACTAATTGGTCCAAAAACGAATTTTGAGAAATCTTCCTGAAATCTAGAGAGTTTGAAGGAAATGCTAGAGATGTTGAGGAAAATTTGATCCAAAACAACAGTGATACCAACAGAGAGACTCTAAATGAATTTAATGGCAAGTATATTAGATATGCCAAGTTGGAGGATGAGATCATGAAAAAAAATCTCAGTTGCAATGGTTCAAGGAGGCAGAAACAAATTCTAAATTCTTCCATTACTGGATAAGGGGTATAAGTAGAAGACTATTCATTCACAAAATTCAGGAAAATGGAGAATGGATCCAGGGTCATGAGAACATTGGTAAGGCTTCTTATGAATACTTCCAAAAGATTTCTACATGGGATAACAAAAGTATCAATGTGGCAAGCCTAGAATGGATCCATAAAATCGTAAATCACGAGAAAAATGAAAGGCTTAATTCTCATCCTACTATGACTGAATTACAAGAAGTGTTCTTCTCTATAAACCCCCGTTCTGCAGCATGGACAGAGTGCATAAATTGATATTTCTTTCAAAAATGTTGGCACATTATTAATCAAGACTTGATGGTAGTGGTTTTGGCATTTTTCAAAAGCCAAGAGATCCCAAAAAAAATTTCACACTCTTGTATTGTACTTCTACACAAGGTTAGTAATACTAACAAGCTGAAAGCGTTCAAGCCTGTTACTCTGAGCAATTTCATTAGTAAAATAATCTCCACGCTAATGACTACAAGATTGAGTCGTATTCTACCTAATTTGATATCCCTGAATAAGTCAGTCTTTTTGAAGGGTAGAAGTATAACTGAGAATATCATGTTGGCTAAGGAAATCATCCATTAGATTAAAAAGACTAATATAGGTTGTAACGTCATTCTAAAGGTGGACATGTCAAAGGCCTATGACAGAGTATCCTGGGCCTATATTTGTCTTGTCCTAAGGAATACGGGTTTCAATGATATCTTCATAGACATGGTGTGGAGAGTTATGGCCAAGAACTGGTACTCTATCATTATTAATGGAATGAGATTTAGTATTTTCAAATCCACTAGGGGCCTCAAAAAAGGTGACCCCTCTCACCGGCCTATTTAGATTAGGTGCAGAGGTTCTCTCAATATCTTTGAATGAATTACATAATAATCCAAATTATCATTTTCTTTCGTTGAATTCATAGGCCCCCAAGTGAATTACTTGAGCTTTTCAGATGATACCACTCTGTGCACTTTAGGAATAACAAAAACTCTCAAACTCATCATGCAAACTCTAAAAGTGAATGAGGAACATCAGGCAAGATGATCAATAGTGAAAGAAGTAATTTTTTGATGCATCTGAATGTTTTTTAATAGTACAAAGGACAAGACTAAAAGGATCACAAGTTTCAAACAAAAACAGGGACCTATTACATATCTTGGGTGACCTCTCTTTGTGGTTAGACCTAGACTTTCTTATTTTTCTGAACTTGTTAAGAAAGTCATTTGCAGGATTAGAGGGTTGCAAACAAAGTAGCAAAGCTATGGAGGAAAGATTTGTACTAATAAACAATTTCATTGATTGGGCTTTATGAAAGAACTTAAGCTACCCTACTGATGAAGGAGGGCTTAGAATGAGGTACTTGAACAATGTTTGTTTATCATTCCGATATAAACAAGGTGGATCAGTAGGACTAAACACACATTATGAGGTGAATCTTAGAAGCCAATCACTGTCAAAGATCCAATCCCATTGGTAAAAAAATGGGATTATGGTGATTCCTTGAACTGGAAACATATGCTACATAAGAGGAACAATATTGAGCAACTCATTCAATTGAATCTAAACTCTGGCACCTGTTCCTTTAAGTGAGACAATTAGGTAGGTGAAGGCCAACTTGCTCAATTTTCTATGAACAGACACATGTTTGATAATCCAAAAGTTGATGATTTCTAGGTGGATGGGAAGTGGAATTACCAAACGTTGATTCAACAGGATACTCCAAGATAACTAGACAACACACTAGCAACAACAATTCCACAGCAACAACTCCCAGACCATGAATACTAGAATGACAACTCCAATGGAATGAATTTAGGGAAAAAAGACTAAAATCTCAATTCAATTTTTTTATTTGGCATAAGCACATACCTTTAAAAGCTTCATTCTTACTCTGGAGGGCCTTAAATAGAAAATTGGCTACTAATGAAAAACTAAACTCTTTTGCAAAAACATGTCAGGCACAGACACAATCAACCACATTTTCAGCAATGGTAATCTAGAAATTGTAGTCTTGAGAAGCTTTGCAACTATGGCTAGTGTTAAAGCTGATCACAGTTCACTACAACAATTTTTATTACAGTGGTGAACAATGAAACACATAAATGAAGCTTATAAACTAATCTTATAGGCCATTCCTATTCTCATCTGCTAGAATCTATATAAAAATAGATGTTCTAGTAAATATGGTCACAAAACATTTAATGGTAGAAGAATAAAGTATGTAATATATAATGAAAATTATAAACTAATAACTTCTCTTTTTCCTTAGGTTAATTGGCCTTCGACATGGAATGGAATCATCCAGCTAGCAGAAAGGTGTGAGCTTGATATAAAGGTACAAATGATAACACGGCCAAGACCACAAAACTAATGGATCAAGATCAACAAAGATGGAAGTGCTCTAAATAACCCGCAAAGGATTAGGGAAGGAGGTATATTGAGTTATCAAGCAGGCAAATTGATACTAGCTTATACATTCACCCTTGGAATGTCTTGGGCACTTGAATTAGGTTACAGGAAGATCATTCTTGAAGTGGATTCTATGTTAACAGTCAATTGGATCCTGCAGAGCGCAATTCCATAGAAGAGCATTTGCAAACAGATGAACAGACTGAAAAACACTCATCACCCATACAAAATAATTGAAATGTTTAAACCTCTTTAGTGAGGCAAATTGGCTGCCACAAGCCTTGTCCAAACATAGTGACAACCTCACTAGTCCTCAAATATACTATAAAAGTCAAGAATTACTTAAAGAAGGAAAAGCTTACTACCAGTTAGACTTGCTGGAAATGCCTAACTTTCGAAGGAGGATGACCAAGAAAATGAAAGAGCCTCCATGAACATTCTGTTAGTTTTTAAACTAAGCTATAATTCAAAATAATCGATCTTTTGAATAGTTAGGATAGGTTAGTTTATTTGTGGGATTGGAAAGGGCGAGTCTGCCTTGTTTATGTTTCCTAGATTCTATGTATGGGTAGGAGTCCTCTCTTCTAGGTGCTTATAATTTTGGAATAACCTTCTTTGTAAGGGGAGGAGTTAATTATCTTTTTAAACATTTAAACCCGAACCATCATTTATGTGGAGGTTAGGTTAATGTCCCCTACTTTGTATTTTTTTTAAATGGTAAGCCATGGGAGTATTGCTCAGCCAATACCCATGCAAGATTAATTAAATTAAAATAAAATGCCCAAATTACAAAAACCCAAACACTACATACTAAACCGTAGATTGTAAATATCAAATGCTAATCCCTGAACCACAAAACATTAAAAAACCAACACCCTAACCCTAACCATAACCATAACCCTAACGCTATCCCAAACCCTAATTCCTAAATCCTAAACCCTAATGTCAAAAAAATCCAAAAAAAAAACCCCTAAGTCCAAGATTCAAAAACACAAACTTTAAACACTAAACATACATTTTAAACCTCAAATTCTCTACCACAAACCCTAAAACCTTAAAAAAACTAACCCTAAATCTAACCCAAAACTATTAACCCGAAATTCCAAGACAAAAATACAAAAACTCAAAAACTAAACACTAAACCATATATTTAATGCCTAAAATTGTAAATTCCAAAACCTAAAACCTAAAAAAATCCTAAACCCTAACCCTTACACTATCCCTAAAACGAACCATAACCCTACCCCTATCTTTAACCCTAACCCTAAACCCTAAACTCTAAACCTAAATACCAAAAGTCTAACATTAAAAACTAAACCATAGATATTACAACAAAAATCCTAAAACCCAAACCCTAAAACCTAAAAAAAATCTAAACCTAACCTTGACCAAAACATTAACCCTAAGACTATTCCTACCATAAACCCTAAACCGAAAGCCGAAAATAGAAAAAACTAAACATTAAACACGAATATATTGATATTTAATCTCAAATCCAAAATTAAACCCATTAACATAAGAAAAATAAAAAACCTGAACCCGAAACAATAAACCCAAAACCCCAAGCGCAAAATAGCAAACTCAAACATTAAAAACTAAATCATAGATATTAAACCTCAAAAGGTAAACCCTAAACCATAAAACTTAAAAAACAAACCTACACCCTTATTCTATTCCTAATCCTAATCCTAACAAAAAACTCTAACTCCAAGAAAACCCTAAATCCAAAATACGAAAATCCAAGCAAACACTAAACCATAATTTTAAACCTCAAATCCTTCTTATTTACAAACCCTAAAACCTTAAAAAACTTAAACCCTAACCTTAACCTTAACCCTGACCCTAACCTTAACCTTAACACTAACCCTAACACTAAACATTAACCCGAAATCTAATAAAAAAAAAACAGAAACCCAAAAATTTAACACTAGACCTTAGATTTAAACTAAAAATCCAAAACCTCAAAAAAACCTTTAAAACACCCTAATGCCTAACCCTAAGACTATCCATAACAAGAATTTTAACCCTAACCCAATCATTAACCTAACCCTAAACCCTAAATCCAAAGCCAAAAATACAAAAACCATAACTTTAATAACTAAACAACTTAAAGATTTAAGCCCAAACCCTATAACATAAAAAAAAAACTTAAACCCTAACCATAATATTAACCCTAACCCTAACCCTACCATAAACTCTAAACCCCAAACCCAAAGTGACAAAACCCAAACATTAAACACTAAACCATTGATATTAAACCCCAAATCCAAAACCCTAAACCCAAAAACATAAAAACCCAAAACCATAACACTAATCCTAACCCTTAACAATAAACCCGAAACCCTAAACTCAAATACCGAAAACCAAATATTAAATACTAGTTTTTAAACCTCAAATGCTAAACCCTGAACCATATAACCTGTAAAAAACCTACACCCTTACACTAATCCTAACTCTAACCCTAACCCTAAACAGTAAACCCTAAACCCTAAATCGTAAGTCGAAAAAAAGTCCTAAATAATACCCTATGTCAAAAATACAAAAAATCCAAACACTAAAAACAAAACAGTTGATTTAAAACCTCAAATTAAAACCACAAACCCTAAAACCTAAAAAAAAACCTAGACCTTTAACCCAAAACCCCAATCCCAAAATAGCAAAATCCAAACATGCACAACTAAACCATAGATTTTAAACCAAAAATACCTAGAGTCCAAAACCTAAAAACAAAAACAAAAAACCTAAACCCTAACTCTAATCCTATCCCTAACATGAACCTTCACCCGAACCCTATCCGTAACTTAAAACTAACCCTAATATTAAATCTCAATCCTAAACCCTAAACCCTAAACCAAAAAACTTAAAAAAAATCTAACCCTAAACCATAAACCAAAAAGTCTAAGCCCAAAATATAAAACTCAAATATTAAATACAAAACAATAGAGTTTAAACCACAAATGCTAAACCCTTAACAATAAAACCTAAAAAAAAAAACTGCACATTAATTATAATCCTAACCCTAATCATATCACTTAACCGTGATCCCTAAATCGTAAACCCAAAAAAACCCTCTATCCAAAATACGAAAACTCAAACATTAAACACTAAACCATTGATTTTTAACTTCAAATCCTAAACCACAAACCTTTAAACCTAAAAAAATGTAAACCTTAACTCTAACCATAAATGTAACCCTAACCTAAAACATTAATCCTAAACCCCAAAACAAATATACCAAAACTCAAACATTAAAGACTCAAACATAGATTTCAAACCAAAAATCCTAAACCCCAAAAAATGAGACCTATAAAAACCCTAACCCCTAACCATAACCTTATACCTAACAAGAACCCTAACACAAACCTATCCTTAACCTTAACCCAAAATCCTAAATCCTAAACCCTATAACGAAGGAAAAAATACAAAAACCCTAACATTAAACACTAAACCATAGATATAGCAACTCATATCTTTACACACCAAACCCTAAAACCTAAAACCTAAAACCTAACCCTAACATCGAACACTAAACCCTAAAACCTAAAATATAACCTAAATCTAACCCTAACCCTACCATAAACTCTAGAAATCAAGCCCAAAATACCAAAACCCAAACATTAAACACAAAAACACTGATATTAAACCTCAAATCCTAAACCCTAAATCCAAAAACCTAACCCTAAAGTTAACCCTAAACCCTAACCCTAAACAGTAAACCCTAAACCCTAAATCGTAAGTCGAAAAAAAGTCCTAAATAATACCCTATGTCAAAAATACAAAAAATCCAAACACTAAAAACAAAACAGTTGATTTAAAACCTCAAATTAAAACCACAAACCCTAAAACCTAAAAAAAAACCTAGACCTTTAACCAAAACCCCAATCCCAAAATAGCAAAATCCAAACATGCACAACTAAACCATAGATTTTAAACCAAAAATACCTAGAGTCCAAAACCTAAAAACAAAAACAAAAAACCTAACCCTAACTCTAATCCTATCCCTAACATGAACCTTCACCCGAACCCTATCCGTAACTTAAAACTAACCCTAATATTAAATCTCAATCCTAAACCCTAAACCCTAAACCAAAAACTTAAAAAAAATCTAACCCTAAACCATAAACCAAAAAGTCTAAGCCCAAAATATAAAACTCAAATATTAAATACAAAACAATAGAGTTTAAACCACAAATGCTAAACCCTTAACAATAAAACCTAAAAAAAAAAACTGCACATTAATTATAATCCTAACCCTAATCATATCACTTAACCGTGATCCCTAAATCGTAAACCCAAAAAAACCCTCTATCCAAAATACGAAAACTCAAACATTAAACACTAAACCATTGATTTTTAACTTCAAATCCTAAACCACAAACCTTTAAACCTAAAAAAATGTAAACCTTAACTCTAACCATAAATGTAACCCTAACCTAAAACATTAATCCTAAACCCCAAAACAAATATACCAAAACTCAAACATTAAAGACTCAAACATAGATTTCAAACCAAAAATCCTAAACCCCAAAAAATGAGACCTATAAAAACCCTAACCCCTAACCATAACCTTATACCTAACAAGAACCCTAACACAAACCTATCCTTAACCTTAACCCAAAATCCTAAATCCTAAACCCTATAACCGAAGGAAAAAATACAAAAACCCTAACATTAAACACTAAACCATAGATATAGCAACTCATATCTTTAACACCAAACCCTAAAACCTAAAACCTAACCCTAACATCGAACACTAAACCCTAAAACCTAAAATATAACCTAAATCTAACCCTAACCCTACCATAAACTCTAGAAATCAAGCCCAAAATACCAAAACCCAAACATTAAACACAAAAACACTGATATTAAACCTCAAATCCTAAACCCTAAATCCAAAAACCTAACCCTAAAGTTAACCCTAACCCTAACCCTAACTTTAATTCATAAGCCAAAAAGTCTAAGCCCAAAAGACAAAAACCCAAACATTAAATACTAAACCATAGATTTTTAACCTCAAATGCTGAATTCTGAACAATTAAACCTAAAACAATACACCCTAACCCTAATACTAATCCTAAGCCTAAACCTAAACACTAAACCCGAAACCCTAAGTCCAAAAATTAACTTGGGGGCAAGAGATCCTTGTTACATAGAGTACAATATGAAATTTTTAGAGATATGATACAACTTCTAACAATATTTTTCATAATATACAATGCCCAGCTAACTGAGGTAGGTTGATAAGTTTAATTGATTAGTACCATTTCGAGTTTAAGGTTATTAAGGTATGTTGGAAAAAGCCTACAATAGATATATGCAAATTGACATATGCTTTTTCTACTCCTCTTGATTTGGGTTGTAAAAATTTTGTAGAGATCAAGTAGCCTTGTATGGAATCAATTGGTGTAAAAAACATGGATACAAATATCATATTTTGGAGGTAGGTTCGGAGCTGTTGTGTAAATGGATTAACAACATAAGTTGCATCCCATGTAAAACCATACAAGTTATCGAGGAAATACAACTAATAGGCAGCTAACTAGAAGATTTCACTGCAGACATGTTTATAGGGAAACTAATTTTACTACTGACTTACTATATAAATAGAGTCACACACATGATATAGTGCCACATTTCTACACTACACAACAACTAATTGGAGTGATCAGAGGAAGCAATCTTCTGCAAAAACTTGGAATGCAAAATTTCAGGCGAGGAAACATAGAAGAATTATACAACGACTTTGATATCACTATTGTTTTATGATTAAAATGTTCAAGTTTAAAATTAGTTCATTACTTTGAAACTTATTCAAACTAACTATGACTTATATTGATTTGTCTTATAGAGGTATAAAAGGGTTAGAATACGGCTAGTTCTTTTTAGATTTCTCTTTGTAAGGGGAAAACAGTCTTCCTTATTTATTTAATTTTAGAATATTATTTTACAATACAAATTCAATATAAAGGTTATTTGACTTACCATAGTAGGTAGGTAAAATTAACCCATCGTAGGTTAGAGGTATGTATAGCTCCCCTCTTAGTAATTTTTGTTTGTCAAATGATAAGGCCTAGGGGTGTTGCTCAGCCCCTGACACACCACAAGGGTCGTTCCAATGAAAAATAAACCTAAGAAAAAATATGAAAACCCAAACATTAAACACAAAACCAATGATTTTAAACCTCACATCCTAAACCACAAACCTAAAATATAAAAAATCAAAATCCAAACCCTAACCCTAACCCAAACCGTAATCCTAACCTTAACCCTAACCCTAACCCTAAACCATTAACCCAAAACCCAAGCCCAAAATAGCACAACAAAAAGCCAAATTAGTTCTCTCTCTAATTTCTCTCTCTAATGTAAGCACTCTTTACACGCATTCAATCGTTATTCATTAACGACTAATTTAAGCCTGGAAGACCAGGGGCATTTTCCACTGGTGGTACCGTCAAGGCCACCGGACTAATCCATACAATGGTTGTATGGGATTACGAAATTAGAAATGCAAGAACCCCCTTTTGTGTCACAGAACAACTATGTGATGTCCCAATTCAAAGAGATGTTAACCAGTGCGCAGTCGTGAACGGAAGAGGAACGTTAGAATATTTTACTAGAATATGTTATATTAAATAAAAATATTAAACGAACCTGGAAGGATTCGTCTCAGCTGGAGCTACAACGCACTATTTTCGAGGGAATTTAACTCAACCAATTGATTATATCGATGAGGTCAATTTCGGGGTAAGAGTAGAGAAAAATCGTGATAGTCTTCACCAAAATTGAATTCTTTATAGAATAGATGTACACGAAATCTCGATTGAGAATTTTTCCCTAGAGAAGGATGTACATCTAACAACGATAATTATTGTAATCGAGGGTAAGTACTTTGAGAATAGAATCGCAGTTGAACTGCAGGAAAAACACACGGGTGACAATAATAGAGTGTTCAAACTCAAGTCTTTGATAGGAATACATAATCTACTCGGGTAAAAGAACAGGTATACCAACAACAAAAATAATCTAAGATGGAAAAAGAAATATAGATGATACGATGAACACATGAACAAAAAAGAACTCTTCTAGTAAGAAGAATGGAAGGATACCAACAATGTCATAGATTAAGAAACTCCTTCTCATGTTTGTACGAAAACATATGAGGGTGAAAAGAACAAAAAGTAGGACAAACAGCAGAGGCGGATGGCCAAAGCAATAAAAGACAACAGGCAGGTAAACATCTTAACGATACTCCTAGAAAAAATCTTGTTTATAATACTAGTATTGGCTATGGCTTGAATAAAGCCATGGAAGCTGTTGTTGTAAACATTAGAGATAGGAATAAATAGGAGATTGCTCACATCAATGATTCCAAAAATAGAAATTCTAATCTATAAAATCAGAAAATGGGTTTAATGCAAAAGACTTGAAATGGAAAGGGTTGTAATCTTAAAAACTATCATAGAGAATTCCCTAAAATATCTTGTAACTTCGACATAAGAATCCCCCTACTGTAACTCAGAATCAAAATTCTAGCAACCCCAAGCAGGCTGAGATTAACAATGTTAAAACTCAGAATAACAACAAACAAGAACGTCTGACTAAACCTCCTCCTTACACTACGGTTCAATCATTGGCTGCTAGACTAAGATAAATTCATGAAACCCGGAGTCCCAATATAGTGCTGAAAACTTAGACTATTTAAACAACCAAACAAGGTCAACAAGCTATAATATTTGACATGCATGACTATATGCATACCTTTACAATTGACTGCAAATATACTCTTGTTGGGATGTTTAGAAGAATATAAAGCTAGGATGATGGACGAGAAACACAACTAATTGAAAAAATAGTAATATTACAAGGGGAATTAAAATACGGAGAAACAAAATAACAAATACTAGGAAACAATGCAAAAATAAAAGAGATGGTATGGACCAAGTGGAACAAAAAGCTTAGGAAAATGGTAAGCAAAAACAATCTGTATAGTAGAAGGAGGATGAATGACACACTTAGAGGATGAAAAATCAACAAGCCCAAGAGGATGGGGGACAAAACACAATTTGTAAGCCTACATCAAACACAGAGCATGTAACAAAGGAAAATTAAATAATCAGTGTCAACATGCAAGTATGAATTCTCATCATCATAAAAATAGCTTTATTAGACTAACCATGCAGGAAGAAGATATTATTACTGAAGAGGAATCAAATAAGGAGGATAACATAATGCAGTGAAATAAGGGCAAAGTTCCACAGAGAAAAAAACCAGAGCTTCAGCAAATTAAACGTCAAAAGGAGGGAAGAAATACAAAAATAGGTACCTGTCACGACCCAAATCCGAGCCGCGAGTGGCACCCACACTTATCCTACTATGTGAGCGAACCAACCAATCTAAACCCCAACATTTTAAACATAATGAACAAAATACAATGCGGAAGACTTAAAACTCAAATACTTATATTTCCCCAAAATCTGGAAGTCATCATCACAAGAACATCTATGACCAATTTACTAAACTAAGAGTATTCTAAGAAGCTAAATAAATAAAAAGCTAGTCCATTCCGGAAGTTCAAGGCATCAAGACTTGAAGAAGAAGATCCAGTCCAAGCTAGAAGCATTAGCTCACCCTGAAATCCGGTGTAATGAAGACTGGCTAGAGTTGCGGTTGAGTTGAAGACGACGGTCTGTTTGTTGCACCCCACATATAACAAAGAAAGAAACATACCAGTAGCGGTCAGTACAAACCACAAGTACTGAGTAGGTATCATCGGCCAACTCAAAGTAGAAAACAGTATATATCAGTTAATATCATAAATCAACTACGATACTCAACATGTAGCAACAACAAGTACTATAATCATCAATATGTACTACCGAGTTCATCCATGAGGACTCAAGCCTCAATACCATACTCATTTGGGAATTAGGTTCATTAGATTGAGTATATTAACATCTTTCCAGATTCATTATCTTTATTCCTCTTGTGTCGGTACGTGACACTCCGATCCCCTACTACTATGTGTCGGTAGGTGACACTCCGATCCCTTAATTCTATGTGTCGGAACGTGACACACCGATCCCCTAATTCTACGTGTCGGTTCGTGAAACCCAATCCCTTAATTCTACGTGTCGAAACGTGACACTCTGATCCCCTAATTCTACGTGTCGGTTCGTGACACCCGATCCCTTAATTCTATGTGTCAAAACGTGACACTCTGATCCCCTAATTCTACGTGTCGGTTCGTGAGACCCGATCCCTTAATTCTATGTGTCGGAACGTGACACTCCGATCCCCTAATTCTACGTGTCGGTTCGTGACACCCGATCCCTTAATTCTATGTGTCAGAACGTGACACTCCGATCCCCTAATTCTATGTGTCGGTTCGTGACACCCGCCCCACTAATCTCATTATATTCGTTCATCAAGCCTTCTTTTACACCAAGGCATCATCATTCACAAAGAGATTAGAGTTTTTCAAGATTTGGGATTCAATAGCTTCATCATGCTTATTTTATCGCAATTATAAACCACAATCATGCAAGCATACAATTAAGCATATAGCAGTGTTTACAATACTACCAATACATATCATTCGCTATTAAGAGTTTACTACGAATAGTATCAAAACCATAACCTACCTCCACCGAAGAATTGAAATCAAGCAAGCTAATCCTCAAAGCTGCGTTTTTCCTCTTTCTCGATCGATCGTTCTCCCTCTCTTTGTTCTTTCTATTTTTCTTATTTCAAACCCTCTTTCTTTCACCCTAATTAGCATATAATTAAGTATAAAAGATGACAATAGTAACCCACTAATTAACTCAAGGTTACGTCTTTTAACCTCCAAAAAATTGAGTTATTAATATTAACCCACGAAATTTAAGCTTATGGCAGGAATAGTCCAAAACGCCCCTTTAAAACTTAAACAAAATCCAACCCAGACTGGGATTACGCAACCTTTGATGGCCCGTCGTGCCTGCGACGTCCGTCCTGCAGGTCCGTCACAGAGTTCAGAGACTCAATTTCCACTAAAGAATCTGTGACAGTCCGTCCTGCCATTGCGTCACGAAGTTCAGAGAGTCGATTTCAGCACCCAAATTTCTAATTTCTAAGTGTTTTGAAACGAGACACCCTCGACGGTCCGTCGTGCCCATGACGGTCCGTCGTCTCAGTCAGTTTTTCCAGAATAAAAGTCTGCTGCTCAAAATGACTAAACAGGTCGTTACAATAGATACCAATTGACCCATCGTTCGTCCTCAAACGATCACAAGAAGGAAAAACAAGGGCGAAAAGGAGTACCTGAATCCGTAAACAGGTGTTGGTATCTTTCTTGCATATCTGCCTCCTTCTCCCAAGTGGCTTCTTCTACTGGTCGATTCTTCCATTGAACTTTGATGGATGCAATCTCCCTCGACCTCAACTTGCGAATTTCTCTATCTAGAATGGCAACAGGCTCCTCCTCATAAGTCAAATTCTCATCAAGTAGAACTGAATCTCAACGAATGATGTAGTTTCTATCCCCATGGTATCTTTTTAGCATAGACACATGAAATACCGGATGCACTTCAGACAGCCCTGGAGGCAAGGCTAATTCATAAGACACCTCCCCTACTCGCTTCAAAACTTCAAAGGGACCAATATACCTTGGGCTAAGCTTACCTCGCTAACCAAACCGCATCACCCCTTTCATGGGCGAAACCTTCAACAAGACTTGTTCACCCTCCATGAACTCCAAGTCTCTAACCTTTCGATCTGCATACTCCTTTTGCCTACTTTGCGCCGCAAAAGGTCAGTACCCCAAGGTCTAACCTCAAATGCATCAAACCAACCAATGGGAGACCTACATCTCCTCCCATACAATGCTTCAAATTGATCAATGTCAATACTGGAGTGATAGCTATTATTGTATGAAAACTTCGCTAAGGGTAAGAAGTTATCCCAATGACCACCAAATTCTATCACACATGCACGAAGCATATCCTCCAACACTTGAATCGTTCGCTCATACTGACCATCAGTCTGAGGGTGAAATGCAGTACTAAGGTCCAACCTAGTACCCAATTCCGTATGCAATGTTCTCCAAAACTTAGACGTAAACTGCGTACCTCTATCTGATATGATGGAAAGTTGAACTCCATGAAATCGAACGATTTCTGAGATGTAGATTTTGGCTAACTTCTGTGCATTGTAGGTCACCTTGACCGGAATGAAGTGAGCAGACTTAGTTAATCCGTCCACAATTACCCAAACAGAATCAAACTTACCCAATGTCTTTGGAAGACCAACCACGAAATCCATTGTAATTCTCTCCCACTTCCATTCAGGAATAGGCATTCTCTGAAGTGTTCCTCTGGTCCTCTGGTGTTCATACTTTACTTGTTGACAATTTGGACATTTGGCAACAAAATCAACAATGTTGCGCTTCATTCTACTCCACAAAAAGTGTTGATTTAGGTCACGGTACATCTTGGTTGCACCAGGATGTATAGAATATCTGGAACTATGGGCCTCTGTGAGAATAGTGTGGATCAAATCATCCACACGGGGCACACATACCCTTCCTTTAATCCTCAAAACACCTTTCTGATCAATTATTTCCTCTTTAGCCTCTCCTCGCAACACCATATCCCAAATTTGACTTAGTTTCTCATCATCAAACTGTTTCCCCTTGATCTTGTCAAGAAAAGAAGATCTCGCCTCCACACAAGCCAAAAATCCTCCCTTCTCATTTACTTCTAGCCTCATAAAGTCATTAGCCAAGTTTTGGATTTCTCTAGCCAACGGGCGTCTAGAAACATGCAAATGAGCTAGACTTCACATGCTTACTGCCTTTCTACTTAAATCATCTGCCACAACATTAGCTTTTCCCGAATAATACATAATAGTGATATCGTAGTCCTTCAGTAGTTCCATCCATCTCCTATGTCTCAAATTCAAATCCTTCTGAGTAAAGACATATTGTAGGCTACGATGATCCGTATAGACCTCACACTTAACCCCATATAAATAGTGTCTCCATTTCTTTAATGCAAATACTACCGCGGCCAACTCCAAATCATGGGTCAGGTAATTACATTCATGCACCTTTAATTGCCTCTAAGCATACGCAATCACATTCTTCTCTTGCATTAGCACTGCACCTAAACCAGAATATGATGCATCACAATACACGATGAAGTTCTTACCCTCTACTGGCAAGGTAAGAATTGGTGCAGTAGTCAACGAGGTCTTGAATTTCTGAAAGCTTTCCTCACATTCATCCGACCATACAAATGGAACATTCTGCTTAGTCAAATTCGTTAATTGGGAAGCAATGGAAGAGAATCCCTTGACAAATCGGCGATAGTAGCTAGCTAAACCAACAAAGCTCCTTATTTCTGACACGTTGGTAGGTCTTACCCAATTCTTCACTGTCTCAATCTTAGATGGATCCACCATCACTCCATCCTTAGAAACCACGTGCCCCAAGAAGGACACTGAATCTAGCCAAAACTCACACTTGGAGAATTTGTCATAAAGCTTTTTCTTCCTCAACAACTCTAATACCATTCTCAAATGCTCCTCATGTTCCTTCTTACTCTTGGAGTATATCAGTATATCATCAATAAATACGATCACAAAGAGATCCAGATATGGCTTAAAAATCCCGTTCATCAAGCTCATGAAAGCAGCAGGGGCATTCGTAAGACCAAAAGACATCACCACAAATTCGTAATGCCCATACCTAGTTCGAAAAGCAGTCTTTGGCACATCCGTTGCCCGTATTTTCAATTGATGATAACCAGATATCAGATCGATTTTCGAGAAAGTGCAAGCACCTTGTAACTGATCGAACAAATCATCAATGTGAGGAAGAGGATACTTGTTCTTAATAGTTACCTTATTCAGTTGTCTGTAGTCTATGCACATCCGAAAACTCCCATCCTTCTTCTTCACAAATAACACCGGAGCACCCCAAGGAGATGTACTTGGCCTAATGAAGCCTTTGCTCAACAACTCTTGAAGTTGGGCCTTTAACTCTCTTAACTGAGCGGGAGCCATTCTATAAGGGGGCATAGAAATGGGGCGAGTACCCGGCTCCAAATAAATGCCAAAGTCAATACCTCTATCCGGTGGCATACCAGGAAGATCTGAAGGGAACACATCCAGAAACTCACGGACTACCGAAACCGACTCAATTGGAGGTACTTGGGTAGTGTCATCCATGAGATGTGCCAAGAAAGCTAAACACCCCTTACTAACCATTCTCTTAGCACGAAGAAAGGAGATGATATGAACCGGAGTGGAAGTGTAGTCGCCCTCCCACACTAACTGATTTGTCCCAGGCTTGGCTAACGTCACAGTTTTAGCATTACAATCCAAGATTGCAAAATTTGGAGAAAGCCAAGTCATACCCAAAATCACATCGAAGTCAACCATTTCTAAGATAACCAAATCTACATAAGTGTTGCTCCCCACAAAAGTCACCAAACAAGACCTATATACTTTTTCAACTATTACAGACTCACCAACCGCAGTAGAAACACGAATAGGCATGTCAAGTAATTCACAAGGTAAATTAAGACCAGTAGCAAATGAAGAAGATACATAAGAAAATGTGGATCCAGGATCAAACAATACAGAAGCCATGCAATCACAAACCGAAAGATTACCTGTGATGACAGCATCAGATGTCTCCGCTTCAGATCTCCCAGGGAAAGCGTAACAATGGGGCCCATTACTTGTCTGTCCGTTGCCCCTACCATATTGTGTTGTAGTGGCTCTAGTTTGCCCATCACCCCGGCCATTTTGGTGACCACCGTTACCTCGACCACCACGTCCTCCAGAATAACGGCCTCTACCATGACCACCTGTACCTCTAGCTATTGGGGGTCTATAACTCTGTTTTGGACAATTCCTCCTAATATGTCCAGTCTCCCCACATCGATAACACTCTCGGGAGTCAAGCATAGGCCTCTCAGAGAAGTGTTGACCGGTCTGAGGTGGACCCCCAACTAAGTCTGTAGTGAAGACTGAATTGGTCGGACTGAGTAACCTCCTCAACCCTGTCCTCTAGAGTAAGAACAATTAAACTCGCCTCCCTTTCGAAACCTTTTTGATGTCGATGTCGTTGTGAAGTCATCTGGCTTCACTCCTTCCACCTCTATCACGAAGTCTACCACTTCTTGGAAGGATTTTGCCGTAGCCGCTACCTGTAAGGCTGAAATCCGCAATTCTGACCTCAACCCGTTCACAAAACGGCGAATCCGCTCTTGTGGACTGAAACAAAGTTGGGTGGCATACCTGGATAATGCACGAAACTTAGACTCATATGCAGTAACCGACATCCTACCTTGCTCTAGGCTAAAGAACTCATCCCTTTTCCTATCCCTCAAAGTCCGGGGGATATATTTTTCCATAAACAAGCTAGAGAATGATGCCCAAGTCATAGGTGGTGCCACTGTTGGTTGACACTCAACATGTGACCGCCACCACATTTTGGCGTTTCCTTGAAACTGATAACTCACGAACTCAACACCAAACCTTTCTACTATACCCATCTTGTGTAGTAGCTCATGACAGTCAACCAAAAAATCGTAAGCATCCTCAGATTCAGCACCCTTGAAGACTGGAGGTTTCAATTTCAAGAACTTACTGAAAAGTTCATGCTGATCATTTGTCATTATAGGCCCTGTAGTCAGACGAGGAAACGTGCCTATTTCCAATGAGGCATCCATGCGGGGAGCCACAGTAGCTGCATGTTGTACCTCCGGAACCTGAGGTGCTTGTGCAGAAAACACTGGAGGTGTCTGACCCTGATCAGATAACCCGCTAAGATAAGCAAGAACCTGATTGATCATCTCTGGGGTAGGTTGGGGTGGCAATCCCTCATTCTGTACTTGTTCATTCTCCCCTTCCTCACCCTCTCTTACCACTTCCTCGGTTGGTGGAGGAGTCAGAGCCCTAGTACCAGATGGGCTAGGTGCTTGTCCTCTTCCTCTAGAGGACGTCCTCCCACGACCTCTTCCACGGCCTCTCGCCACTACTCCTCTTCGAGCTACAGCCCCAGTGGCTCGCTCTTACCACTTCCTCGGTTGGTGGAGGAGTCAGCGCCCTAGTACCAGATGGGGATGGGCTAGGTGCTTGTCCTCTTCCTCTAGAGGACGTCCTCCCATGACCTCTTCCACGGCCTCTCTCCACTACTCCTCTTCGAGCTACAGCCCCAGTGGCTGGCTCAGACGCTTCTTGTCTTGCCGGTGTTTGTGTTGGCGCAGTCGTTGCTCTAGTTCTAACCATCTGCGAAATAGAGTGAAGATGGTCAGATACCAATTTGTATCACCTAGATACCAATTGGATCCAAGTAATAGCACGAAAGAAAGAAAGAAAGAATGGAATTTTCCTAAAATCTTATAGCCCCTCAAATAAAAGTAAAGGCGTCCCCCTACTGTTCCTTAAGACTCTACTAGACTCGTTCTTGTGTGATGAGACCAACGAACCTAATGCTCTGATACCAAGTTTGTCACGACCCAAATCGGAGCCGCGAGTGGCACCCACACTTATCCTACTATGTGAGCGAACCAACCAATCTAAACCCCAACATTTTAAACATAATGAACAAAATATAATGCGGAAGGCTTAAAACTCAAATACTTATATTTCCCCAAAATCTTGAAGTCATCATCACAAGAACATCTATCACCAATTTAATAAACTAAGAGTATTCTAAGAAGCTAAATAAATAAAAAGCTAGTCCATGCCGGAAGTTCAAGGCATCAAGACTTGAAGAAGAAGATCCAGTCCAAGCTAGAAGCATTAGCTCACCCTAAAATACGGTGTAATGAAGACTGGCTAGAGTTGCGGTTGAGTTGAAGACGACGGTCTGTTTGCTGCACTCCACATATAACAAAGAAAGAAACATACAAGTAGCGGTCAGTACAAACCACAAATACTGAGTAGGTATCATCGGCCAACTCAAAATAGAAAACAATATATATCAGTTAATATCATAAATCAACTACAATACTCAACATGTAGCAACAACAAGTACTATAATCATCAATAAGTACTACCAAGTTCATCCATGAGGAGTCAAGACTCAATACCATACTCATTTGGGAATTAGGTTCATTAGATTGAGTATATTAACATCTTTCCAGATTCATTATCTTTATTCCTTTTGTGTCGGTACATGACACTCCGATCCCCTACTACTATGTGTCGGTACGTGACACTCTGATCCCTTAATTCTATGTGTCGGAACGTGACACACTGATCCCCTAATTCTACGTGTCGGTTCATGACACCTGATCCCTTAATTCTATGTGTCGGAAGGTGACACTCCGATCCCTTAATTCTACGTGTCGGTTTGTGACACCCGATCCCTTAATTCTATGAGTCGGAACGTGACACTCTGATCCCCTAATTCTACGTGTCGGTTCGTGACACCCGATCCCTTTATTCTGTGTGTCGTAACGTGACACTCCGATCCCCTAATTCTACGTGTCGGTTCGTGACACTCGATCCCTTAATTCTATGTGTCGGAACGTGACACTCCGATCCCCTAATTCTACGTGTCGGTTCGTGAGACCCGCCCCACTAATCTCATTATATTCGTTCATCAAGCCTTCTTTTACACCAAGGCATCATCATTAACAAAGAGATTAGAGTTTTTCAAGATTTGGGATTCAATAGCTTCATCATTCTTATTTTATCACAATTATAAATCACAATCATGCAAGCATACAATTAAGCATATACCAGGGTTTACAATACTACCAATACATATCATTCGCTATTAAGAGTTTACTACGAATTACGCAACATGTGACGGCCCATCGTGCGTGCGACGATCCGTCTTGCAGGTCCGTCACAGAGTTCAGTGACTCAATTTCCACTAAAGAATCTGTGACGGTCCGTCACGCTTGTGACGGTCCGTCCTGCCATTCCGTCACGAAGTTCAGAGAGTCGATTTCAGCACCCAAATTTCTAATTTCTAAGTGTTTTGAAACGAGACACCCTCGACGGTCCGTCGTGGGGTCCGTCGTCTCAGCCAATTTTTCCAGAATTAAAGTCTGCTGCTCAAAACGACTAAACAGGTCGTTACAGTACCATAGCTGAAAACTCGGTCTCTAATAAACTGCAAATGATTGATAATAGGTTGGTTGTAGATTATGGAGGTATGGAAGGTGTATCCAAAGATGGTAACCTATATCATTATGGGCATGAGAAGGAATATACTAAGCAAAACACAGACCGTAGAGAAAAAAATCGCAAGAAAAAATAAAAAAAAATTGCAAAATGAAGGCACACAACAAATCCAGGAAAAAGGAACAGCATAGTGAAAACAGACTCACAAGGAACAAAGACACTCACAAAGGAAAAAAAAAGGAAGCTAATGAAAGGATGACTCAAAAAAGTAAAAACAAGGACAAGGAGAGGGACAAAAATACAAAAGGTTCTCTAGAAAATACTCCTAAAAGCAAAAAGATATCTAATAAACAAAAGAGGGAAGCAGCCAAGAGAAAATTGGCCAAACATCAGGATACATGTAAGGAAAACAAAAAGAAAAGGAGGGAGGATAAAGGAAAAGTTGGAGAGGAGAACGATAACCAAGGGTTACAGAAAAACATTTCAAATAAACATAAATATCCTAACTCCACCTCCAAGGGCACCGATAGATAAGGAACAAGCTCGATGCCAAGTTAATACTATTCCCTTAATAGATGAATATGAAGTTATCTACTTGGAAGATTAAGTTGACAAGAATAATCAATATGCTCAAGAGCCTCATAAGGTTGATGAGAATAGTGATGCCTTAATAATAGCATTTAGTCCTCAAAATGATCAGGACATGAAAGAGAAGATTCAACAAGTGAGTCGAAGTCAAGGTTTATCTCCAAGAGGATTGAATCATGAAAAATTTCACTTTAAATATCAAGACATGAAAACTGTCACTTGTGGCAGGCAAAACACCAGATAATTTTCCTCTAGAGTTTCCAGATGATTAGTACAATCATATGGAATGTGAGGGGAATAAATTATCAGGGATTCATGGAAAGAATCAAAATTCTCAAGAAAATGCATCACTTAGATATTATTTCTATCCTTGAGCCTTTACATAGATAGTGTTAATGTGATGAACTTTAAAAAGCAACTACCATGGCAAATTCAGTGACCAACTGCAACAGTAAAATATAGGTTTTTTTCAATGGAGATGTTGATTGTGTAGTTAAGGATCAGGATGAGTAGCAAATTACTTGTGATTTTAATCACAATGAGCTACACAAACAGTTCACCATGACTTTTTTCTATGCAAAATGTAAAGATTACCTTCGAATGCCTCTATTGTATATGATGCTTCAAGAAGCTGAGATAGAGGAAAATCCTTGGTGTTCAGTGGGGGACTATAATGCTAAAACATCTACTGAAGACAAACTAGGGGGTATTCCATATAATGTAAGGAAAAGTTTTGATTTTTCTGCCGTCATTAAATATTGTGGATTGATGGATTTTGGTTATATTTGCCAAAGATACACTTGGAAAAATAATAGAAGAATCATTCAAAGACTATGTAAAAGACTTGACAGAGGGCTTATAAATGATACTCTGCTAGAACAGATGCTACAAGTCACCATTACCCACCTTCCTTCCACTTGTTCTGATCATTCTCCTCTTTTATTGGAAATAGTAAGTAATGAGGAGGGTCAGACTAAATATTACATTTTTTATAACTATTTGGCTGATAATCTTAACATTCTAGGAATTGTGTTCGGTGAGCGAGGTGATAGGCAATAACATGTAGAAATTCCACCAAAAATTGAGAAGACTCTCTAACACTTTAAATACATGGTAAAAATGGAATTTGGGGATAATTTCCTGAGAGTTAGAGAGTTTGAAGAAAAGGTTAAAGAGGAGGAGGAAAACCTAATTCAAAACAATAGTGATAAAAATATGGAGATTTTACATGGACCTAATGCTAATTATATTATATATATCGAGTTGTAGGACTCCATAATGAAGCGAAAGTCTCAGTTACAATGGTTCAAAGTGGGGGATACAAATTCGAAATTTTTCCAATCTTGGATAAGAGGTTGAAGAAGGAGATTGTTCATTCATAGAAGACAAGAAAATGGATAATGGATTCAAGGAGATGAAAACACATGTAAGGCTTCTTGAGAATGAATTTCCAACATATGTTTAAAGGGGAAAAAAATATATCAATGAAGATCACCAATGTTGCATTCCTAAAATTGTTAATCAAGATCAAAATGACAAACGTATATCTCTTCATACTATGGCTGAACTTCATGAGGTTGTTTTCTCTATAAATCCCCAATCTGCAGTAGGGTTTGATAATTTGAATGAGTATTATTTTTTAAAAATGTTGGCACATTGTCAATCAGGATCTTATGGGAGTGATTTTGGCATTTTTCAGTGGCCAAGAGATCCTAAAGTACTTTTCTCATTCCTGCATTATACGTCTCCCCAAGGTGATCATTCCTAATAAATTGAAAAATTTCAGCCCCATTAGACTGTGATACGTCATTAGCTAAATCATCTCAAAACTATTGAGTACAAGATTGAGTCCTATACTACCCATCTTTTTCTCCCTCAATCCGTCTGGTTTGTGAACGGGAGAAGCATAACTGAAAAGATCATGTTGTTACAGGAAATCATCCATCAGACTAGAAAACCAAACAAAGGTAGTAATGTCATTATTAAGCTAGATATGACTAAGGACTATGACAGAGTATCTTGGACTTATATATGTCAGATTTTAAGAAAGATGGGATTCAAGGAGTTTTTCATGTACATGGTGTAAAGAATCATGGAAAGTAATTGGTACTCCATCATAATTAATGTAAAAAGATTTGGTTTTTTTGAGTTTTTTAGGGGACTCAAGCAAGGTGATTCCCTTTCCCCTACCCTATTTATTTTAGGTGCAGAAATGCTTTCAAGATCCCTAAATGGATTACATAGAAACCATGATTACCATGGTTTTTTCATGGAAATAAAGGCCCCCCCAGGTAAAGCAGTTGAGTTTTGTAGATGATACTATCTTGTTTACTTCAGGAAGATCCAAAAATCTCTAGATCATCATGAAAACTCTCAAAACATTATAAGGATACATTAGTCCAGTTGATCAATTATGTGAAAAGTCACTTCATGGTACATCAAAAAAAATTTGACAGCATAAAAGAAATAATTAAAAGGATCACTGGGTTCAAGCACAAGCAAGGTATTATCACATATCAGGGATGCCCACTCATTGTGGGTAAGCCAAAGATTTCTTATTTTTCTGACCTTGTATCTAAAGTAATTTGCAGGATCATAGGGTGGCAGACCAAGCAATTAAATTATGGGGGAAGAGTTGTGTTGATTAAAAATGTGCTTCAAGCACTACCCATTCATTTAATTTAAGCTATCACTCCCTCTTCCACTGTACTGAAGCAAATATAAACGCTGATGGTAGAATTTTATCTATGGATGGAAAAGTGACATAAAGAAATACCATTGGGCTTCCTAGAAGAACCTCAGCCACCCTTTTGATAAAGGAGGGGTGGGAATGAGGAATTACAAATATGCGTGCTTAGCATTTCATTAAAAATAATTGCGGATCTTTAGGACTAATCACACATTGTGAGAAGATTTCATCAAAGCCAAATATTTCCAAAGATCAAATCCCATGTGAAAAAAGATATGATTTTGGAGATTCATTGAACTAGAAGCGCATGATCCATAATAGGGGTAATATTGAGCAACACATTCAATGGAATCTAAACTCTAAGAATTGCTCCTTCTGGTGGGACAATTGGACTTGTGAAGGACAATTTGCTCTGTTTTCTAACAATAGCCACATGTTTGAAAATAGGAAAGTTGCTGATTTCGGATAGATGGCCAGTGGAATTACAAATTGTTGATTCAACAGGCACTCGCTAATTAACTAGCCAGCATCCTAGCTATAGCAGTTTCACAACAACAACTACTAGACCAAGCTTACTGGAAAGCAAATTCCAATGACATGTTCACTTGTTCTTCCGCTTGGAATGAAATCAAGGATAAAGGACCTAAGGATCAATTCAGGCCTCTCATATGGCAGAAGAACCTAGCATTTAAAGCCTCTTTCCTATTTTGGCGGGCCTTAAATGGAAAATTAACTACCAATGAAAAGTTAATTATGTTTAGACTAGAACCTAATAATTTGTTGTAGGAACAGGTAAGGTTCAGCAACAATCAATCATATTTATAATAATGGTAACCTTGCTGCTCAATTCTGGAGATGTTTTGCGAATAGAGAAGGAGTGAAAATTGACAATAATTCATTAAAATAGCTTATTGCTCAATGGTGGTCCATGAAACATAAAAATAAAGCTCACAAATTCAGCTTAAAGACTTATCCTATCCTAATTATTTGTAACTTATGGAAAAATAGATGTGCTTGCAAATATGGGGCCAAAACGTCGAATAGAAACAAAGTTAGGTATGCAATCTACAATGATAACGATAAACTACTAACTTCAGCTTATCCTCAGGTTAACTGGTCCCCTACTTTCTGTGGAATAATCCAACTTACTGAAAGATATGTACGAGTTACAAATGTTTTGAAGATATCCTGAACAAAACCACCTGACCTTTGGATAAAAATCAATAGAGATGGGAGTGTACTCGATAATCTAGGCAAGACAGAGGCAGGAGGCATTTTAAAAAATCAAAAAGGTAATCTAATTCTATCTTATATCTCTCCCCTTGTAAATGGCACAAATAATCAAGAAAAAATAAGAGCACCAATCTTTTGTATTAATTGGTCACTATAGCTAGGATACATGAAAATTATTTTGGAAATGGATTCCATGCTAATTGTCAACAGGATCCTACAAAAAACTACACGTCAATGGATTATGTGCAATCAGCTGTACACATTGAGAGTCCTCATTTCTCAAACTCAGGACTTCAAATGTATACATATATTGAAGGAAGAAAATTGGGTGGTTGATGCACTGTCAAAGAATAGCCACAAAATCACTCGTCCAGAAATATATTGCACCATCCAAGAACAACCTAAAGAGGCAAAAGCATACTAACTGGACTTAATGGAGATTCCAAGTTTCAAAAGGAAAAAGGCAAAGAAGATTAAAGAACCCTCTGAATTATCTAATAGCTTTTCAACTAAGCTATAACATAATATAGATTCATTGAATAGATTAATTAGATTGTTTATTTTTGAGATTGTAAAGGGAGAGTCTCCCTAGTTTATACTTCCTAGATTCTATATATAGAGAGGAGTCGTCTCTTCCATATCTGTAGAATTATTTAATCATCATTTTGTAAGATGAGGAGTAAAATTTCCTTCGTTAATGGACTACAACTATCATAGTTTAGATGTAAGGTCTAAGGCCCCCTCCTTGTACATAATTTTGGTGAAATGGTAAGGCCTAGGGGTGAAGATCTACACCTACCCCTCTAATTGTATTAAAATAAAATAAACAAAAAACAACCCAAAATAACAAAACCTAAACAATAAAAACTAAGTCATAGATTTTATACCAAAAATCCTAAACCCCAAAACCTAAAACCTAAAAAAACCCTAAACCCTAACCTTAACCCTATCCCTAACACGAACCCTAACACAAACCATAAACCCTAAACCCTAAACAAAATTCCCAAAATACAAAAAAAAACCTAACATTAAACACTAAAACATAGAAATTAAAACTCAAATCCGTAACCCCAAAACCTAAAACCTAAAAATGATATAAACCCCAACCCTAATTCTAGGATTAACCCTAAAGTAACCCTACCATAAATCCTAAGCCCCAATCCAATAATACAAAAACTGGAACATTAAAAACTAAACCATTGATATTAAATTTCAAATCCTGAGTCCTAAAGTTGAAAACCTACAAATAAACAAAAACTGTAACCATAACCTTAACCCTCACCCAAACCCTAAACATTGAACCCGAAATCCTAAGCATCAAATACAAAAACCCAAACATAAAATACTGAACTATAGATTATAAAACTCAAATAGTAAATCGTGAACCATAAAAGCTAAAAAAAACCTACACCCTGACCCTAATTCTAACCCTTACCCTAACCTTTAACACTAAACCCTAAACCCTATGTCCAAAAAAATCCAAAGAAAAAAAACCCTATGTCAAAAAAATTAAAACCCAAACATTAAACACTAAATCGTAGATTTTAAACCTCAAATCCTAAACCACAAACCCTAAAACCTAAAAAAAAATAGTCGTTAACCTAACCCTAACTTTTGCCTTAACCCTAACACTAACCCTAAATAATTTACCTGAAACCACAAGCCCAAAATACCAAAACCCAAGCATAGATATTAAACAAAAAATCCTAAACCCCAAAACCTAAAACCTAAAAAAACCTAAACCCTAACCCTAGCACTATCCCTAACATGATCCCTAACCCTTATCCTATCCTTAATCCTAAACCTAAACCCTAAACCTTTAACCCAAAGCCTAAATAACAAAAACACTAACATCAAACACTAAATAATAGATATAATAACTCAAATCTTTAACCCCAAACACTAAATCCTAAAAAATAATCTTAACCCTAACCTTAACTCTAACAATAACCCTAACCCTAACCTTACCATAAACCCTAAACACCAAGCCCAAAAAATCAAAACCCAAACAATAAACACTAAACCATTGATATTAAATCTCAAATCCTAAACCTTAAACCAAAATACCTAAAAAAAAAATGTGACCCTAACCTTAAGCCATAAACCTAAAACCCTAATCTAAAATTACCAAAACCAAACATTAAATACTAAATCATAGATTTTAAACCTTAAATCCTGAAACCTAAACCATAAAATATATAAATAAAAAAATTTAACCCTAACCCTAACGCTAAATCTTAAACGCAAAACCATATGTCCAAAAAAATCCAAAAAAAAACCCTAAGTTCAAAATGCGAAAACCTTAACATTAAACACTAAACACAGATCTTAAACAAGAAATACTAAACCACAAACCCTAAAACCATAATAATCTATACTCTAAATCTAACTCTAAACCATTAAACCGAAACCCTACGACCATAATACAAAAATCCAAACATCAAAGAGTAAAATAATTATTTTAAACCTAAACTCCTAAACTCCAAAACCTAAACCCTAAAAAATTTAGAAACCCTAACCCTAAACCTAAACTCTATACTCTAAACCCAAAGCCCAAAATACAAAAAACCTAACATTTGAAACTAAACCATAGAATCTAAAAAACAACAAAAATGTGAACCTTGACCCTAACATTAACCCTAACCCTACCCTACAATAAACCCTAAACCCCTAGCCCAAAATATAAAACCCCAAACATAAAACACTAAACCATTGATATTAAACCTCAAATTGTAAACCCTAACCCAGACCTAACTCGAAACCATAAACTCAAAATAACAAGCCCAAACAACAAAAACTCAAACATCAAATACTAAACCATAGATTTTGAACTTCTAATGCTAAAACCGGTACCATAAAACATAAAAAACTGACATCGTCACCCTAACCCTAAGCCTAAACACAAAATCCAAAACCATAAGAGCAAAAAAATCAACATTAAACGCTAAACCATATATTTAAACCACAAATCCTAAATCATAAACCCTAATACCCAAAAAACGTAAACCCTAACCCAAACCCTAACCCTAACCCTGAACTTAACCCAAACCCTAACCCTAAACCATTAACCTAAAACCCAAAGCCCAAAATACTAACACAAAAACATTAATCACTAAGCCATAGAATTTAAACCAAAGACTTTAATCCCCACAACATAAATACTAAAAAAAACTAAACCCTAACCCTAAGTCTATCCCTAACACAAACCCTAACATAATCCTATCCTTAACCCTAACCATAAAACCCAAAGCCGAAAATCAGAAAACCCTATCATTGAACACTAAGAAATAGGTATTACAACTCAAATACTTATCCCCAAACCCTAAAACAAAAAAAAAAAAACCTAAACCCTAACCTTAACCCTAACCCTAGCATTAACTCTAACCGTAAGCCTTACCCTATCCCAACCCTAAACCCTAAACCCCAAGCCTAAAATAGGAAAACCCAAAGATAAAACATTAAGCCATTGATATTAAACAACAGATCCTAAATTCAAAAAACCAAAAAACCTTTAAAAAAAAAAACACTAACCCTAAACCATAATCTAAAAACCTAAGGCCAAAATATCAAAACCCAAACATTACATAATAAACAATAGATTCAAACCTCAAATGCTAAATCCTAATCCATAAAACCTAAAAAAACCTACATCCTAACCCGAACCTTAAACGTAAACCCTAAACTTTAAACTGTAAGTCCAAAATATAAACACCAAAAAATTGAACACGAAAACATTAACCTCAAATCTTAAACCTAAAACCCTAAAAACTATAAAAATCCAAACCCTAACCCTAACCCTATGCAAAAATCATTAACCCAAAATTCCAAGGCCAAAATATAAAAACTCAATTATTAAACACTAAATAATAGATTTCAATCCAAAAATACTAAACCCTAAAACAAAAAACCTAAAAAAAAGCCTAAAGACTAACCCTAACCCAATCCCTAACACGAACCCTAACCCTATCCTTAACCTTAAGCCTTAACCCTAAAACCTAAACCCAAAGCCCAAAATATCAAAACCTAACATTAAACACTAAACATAGATATTACAACTCAAATCCTTAACCCAAAACCCTAAAACCTAAAAAACAACCTAAACCCTAACCCTAACTCTAATGAACATTAAACACTAAACCCTAAAACCTAAAAAAAAAAACCTAAACCCTATCCCTAAAATTAATCATTAAACCATAAAACCTTAAAAGTAAACTAAACCCTAACTCTAACCCTATTATAAACCCTAGACCCAAGCCAAATTTTCCAAATCCCAAACATTAAATGATAAAACATTGATATTAAACCTCAAATCCTAACCCTTAACCCAAAAACCTAAAACAAACAGAACCCTAACCCTAAATCTAACCCTAACCCTACCATATACTCTAAACCCCAAGCCTAAACTACCAATATCAAAAGATCAAACATTAAGCAATTGATATTAAACGTCAAATCCTAAATCCTAAATCCAAAAAAACTAAAAAAACCAAAACTAAAACCCTAACCCTAAAATTAACCCTAACCTTAACCTTAACCCTAACCCTAAACCAAAAAATGAAACCCTAAGGTCAAAATATCAAAAACCAAACATTACATAATAAACAATAGATTTAAACATCAAATACTATAGCCTAGTCCATAAAACTTAAAAAACCCTACATACTAACCCTTTTCCTATCCCTAACCATAACCTAAAACCCAAAACACTAAACCCTAATTAAAAAAAAACCCTAAATCAAAAACAAAAAAAAAAAAGAAAAACATTCAACACTAAATTATAGATTTTAAACCTGAAATCCTAAACCACAATCCCTAAAACCTAAAAAAACTAAAACATAACCCTAACCCTAACATAACCCTAACCCTAGCCCTAAATAATTAATCTAATATCCCAAGGCCAAAAAATCAAAATTTAAACATTAAACACTAAATCATAGATATAAATACAAAAATACTAAACACCAGAAAAGAAAACCTAAAAAAAGGCCTAAACCCTAACCCTATCCCAATCAAAACACAAACCCTAACCCTATTCTTATCCTTAAACTTAAGCCTAAACACTTAAACCTAAACCATAAGGCCAAAATACCAAAACTCTAACATTAAACATTAAACAATAATATTACAACACAAATCCTTAACCCCAACCAGTAAAACCTAAAAAACTACCTAAACCCTAATCCTAACACTTACCCTAACATTAAAAACTTAACCCATTAATCTAAAAAAATCTAAACCCTAACCCTAACATTAAACATTAAACATTAAACATTAAAACCTAAAAAACAACCTAAAACCTAACCCTAACCCTACCATAAACCCTAGACCCCAAGCCCAAAATACAAAAACCCAAATATTAAATGCTATAACATTGATATTAAACCTAAAATCCTAAACCCTAAACCCAAAAACCGAAAACAAACATAACCCTAAACCTAAACCTAACCCTAACCTTAAACCATTAACCCAAAACTCTAAGCCCAAAAAAGAAAAAAATCAATATTAAATGCTAAACCATAGAATTTAAATCTCAAATACTAAACCCTGAACCATAAAACCTAAAAAAAACTTCAACACTAACCCTAATTCTAATCCTAACCTAAAACATAATCCCTTAACCTTATACCCAAAAAAAAGTCCAAAGAAAAAAACCCTGAGTCCAAAATACGATAACCCAAATTTTGTACACTACACCGTAGATTTTAAACCTCAGATCCTAAGCCACAAACCCTAAAACCTTTAAAAATAAACCCTAAACCTAACCCGAACACTAGACTTAACCCTAACCCAAACACTAAATGATTAAGATGAAACCCCAAGCCCAAAAATGCCATCTCTTTCCCAATTCTTGAAATTTTTCTCCCTTTAACTTATCTCACTATGCCAAAAGATTCATAATATTATCTAAAAGGAACAGTCCAACGACTACTTCAGAATGGCTGACATGGCGCATGAGCCGCCGACAGTTTCTTCAAGACCACCGAACGAGTCCGCAAAGAGGCATATCGAGAAGACGAACACATTAATCCATTAATCGCCCTCTAACTCCCTGTATCACTCCAAGAATTCGCTATTAAAAGGAGCGATGAACAGTGCAAAATCGCAGAGTGAAGCTGAAGGGAATTGTGAAATTATTTCCAAACTTACATTAGGATTAATCAAGAACAAGAGGTAACTGGAAATGATTATTCTAATCAAGAAATACAACATACTCAAAATTCGGTGAATTTAACCTCGTCAATCGATATAACATATAAGGCAATTTTAGGGAAGGTCGTAGATGAGCTGCGCGATAATCAATCCCAAAATTGAACCTACTCCTAGATTATTCGAGATGAACTACCTATTTTCATTTACTCCCAACAAAAAGAGGTCCATCTTACAGCAATATCAAATGGAATGGAAGAACATATCGCTAAGGCAAAAAACTCAGGTGACCATTACATAAGTCAAAGAATAACTGATAGCGGGGAGAAAGAGGAGTCCCATTTACTGGAAATGATGTCCATATAACTAATATATCTTACAATTTAGTTCAAAAACAAACTTTAGCTAAAAATATTAAGCAAAATACAATGGAAGTGATTCAAAAAGGAGGAACAAGGAATGCTGAACCCACATGAGCAAGTTTGGCTAATAAGAATCACCAAGATAAGAATTGACAGGTTGGAATGGAAGTAATACAAGTAGAAAGCCCTTCACAATTCTCATTTGGAGTCAATCATATGGATATACTACAGTACAATATTAGAATATCACAAACACGTATGAAGGAAAATGACATTGCGGAAGCTATAAGGGACCAAAGATAGGACTAGTAACACAATTCTATAGATCACCCTTGTGAGGAACAACAATAAGGTAAGTATTCTAACTTAGCTTCTAATTCTTGGCATACTAATATCACTAAGAATGCTAGTGTTGGCCATGTACATGGTAATGCCATGGGAAATTTAGTTGTTATGTCTAGTGAATAGATATAAGGAGGTAATGTCAACACTTTTGGTATCAAAAATGACCAAAACCAAAAACATGTTGCTTGGAATGTTGGGCAAATTCAGCAGTCAGAGTTGCGAAAGGGTGGTGATCAAAATACCTATCATAGAGAACTCCTAAAATCTCTAGTAATTTTCATGAAAGAACCCAGCAGTCCACAATCCTAACCAAAATCCTCTCATTCCCAAACAAAATGAACCCACCATTCCTGAAGTTCTTCCTACAAACAATCAAGATTATGTGTCTAAACAACCTCTGTATACAGTGGTCGAAATGTTGGATGCTAGACGGAGACACCTGCATGCATCTCAGATTCAAAATATTGTGTTAAAAACCACTCCTTGACAGACCACTAAACAAGGCCAACCAACGGTGATATTTGATAAGCATGACTATATGCACACTCTTATTGAGGACTATAAATATACCTTCATTAGAAAGAATAGTACTACAATGCCTAAAGATGAGCTCATCAGAAAAAGCTTCATTCAATAGACTCATCTTAGAAGGGGGGGGGGGTAAATATTGCTCATTATAATGCTAAACATGTGTTTATTTACCACCAAAATGAACTGGATTACAACATTTTTTGACGCAACCGAGAATAACAATTGAGGGTAAAATCATGAGTATTCAAGCTTGGACACCTTTCTTTACTCCGTAAGACGAGACACCTATTATCCCTGTTTTGATCTTACTGCCTGGTTAACCCTTGTAATGTTTCAATATACAATTCCTCACTCCATTATTGAAATATATAGGATAGGTCTTATACTTGGATACAACCTTTATCTAAAAATCTAGTGTAGGGATGTCTAAGGTAAAGATGCAAATTTATTTGACCAAACCTGGGCCTAGACATGTGTGGATTGGGTTACAAACTGAATATCATACTATAGGTACATGGTAACAGGTGGAATATGAGACCATTCCTCCTTACTTTGAGTACTGAAGACACCAAGGCGGTTGTGTAGAAGAATGCAAATGTAGGATGAGGGATGAGGAATACAGACAGAGGAATGAAAAAGAAAATGAGAAGAAAAATAGAAGCAAAGAAAACTATCACCACAAAAGTACAGGAAAATCAATAGAGCAAAACAAAGGAGATTAAAGGATAGTTGCAATAATATTAGAGTCAACCAATTAAAAGGAGGATTAATGGCACGCTCAAAGAAAGAAAAACCAAAAACATCAAGAGGATGTTGGTCAAAAGATAGTTCGGATACTTACAAGAAAAAAAAGTCAGGAAGCAAGAGAAAACAAACAATTGAATATACATGCAGAAAATAATACAGCAAGAGAGGAACAAAATCAAAACGAAAACACAGTACAAGAATTTTACAGCAGGTTGGATCAGGGAAGCAGTCCAAATAAGCAAGGAAAGGCTCAACAAAATGAAAACAAGAACAGAAAGACAGGTATCACAACTGTAAAACTTAACTCCAATAAAATGCATTTGAATGAGTTTATGATTGGTGTTGCTGAAGAGGGAAGGATGGGTGAAGTCAAGAGAGCCCTACTAACCTTAAGGAAGAGGTGTCCAAAGGGGGAAATTTTCTCATGTTCTGCATGAGGGGGATTAACATGCCAAAACCTCGACCTTAGAGCCCAGGTTAACACAAAAAATCAATAACAAGCTGGGAAACAATAGATGGCACTGAATGCACAGCAGAAAGATGCAAACAAGAAAGGTACTAATGTAGAAAATAAGGAAAAACAGAACAAGGATTCTGGTTGCACTGTGAAACAAAGACAGGATACCAAAGCTAATGAGATGGGGAGAAGCGCCACCAATAGCTAATCTGAAAATACCCCCAAGAGCAAAAACAAGACAAGCAAGCAAAAAAGAGATGCACCTAAGAGAAGGTTAAAAAAGCAATGAGAATGTGAACAGGAACGGAAAGAGGAAAAGGCAACAAATTCATGATGGTAAATAATCATTAGGGACAAGATAATCCTCCTTTAGAAGATAAAAATATAACACCACCTCCAAGGGCCCCTCGGAAAAAAAAAGCTTTTGTCAAGTTAATACTATAAAACTTATAAATGATAAGACGCGGAAAATTCAGAAAATGAGGTTGACAAAGATAATCAGACTGTTAAGGACCCTGATGATGATTAGACTAGTGAAGCTTTCATAAGAGCTTTCAGTTCTCAAAATGATTAGGCCCTTGAAGAGGAAGTTCAACACGTAACTCAAAATCACGGTCTATCTATATCCAAAAAGGCTATAACATGACAAATTTCATTTTAAGAATCAAGATGTTAAAATTGTCACAGCTGGCAGACCAAATACCATACTATTCTCCTCTACAACATCTTAATGATTAATACAATCATACAAAATGTGCGGGTGATCAACACACAGAGAGTTATGGAAACACGTAAAATGCTCAATAAAATGCATCAACTATCGATCATTTCTATTTTGTATCCCCTTGAAGACACAGTTAATGTGATAAACTTCAAAATTCAATTATCCATGGATAATGCTGTGAGAAACATTAATGGAAAATTTTTGCTATTATGCAATGGTGATATTGACTGTATTGTTAGGGTAAAGATGAGCAAAAAATTACTTTTGACTGTAAACACAATGAGTTACAAAATAAATTCAACATTACATTGTTCTATGCCAAATATAAAAAGCATCTCAGACGACCTCTTTCTTATAAAATACTCTAACAAGCTGATGGGGTGGACAAGACTTGGTGTTAAGTGGGAGATTATAATGTAATAACATCTACAGATGAAAAGTCATGGGGATTTGTTACAATATTAGAAAGATCATAGAATTCATATCTATTATTAAGGCTTAAAGGCTAATTACTTGTAACGACCTGTTTAGTCGTTTTGAGCAGCAGAACGAAATTCTGGAAAAACTGGCCAAACTACGGACATCCCGACGGACCGTCATAGGCCCGACGGTCCGTCACAGAGGTCCGTTCCATGGCACTTAGAAGTTTGAAAATCGGGTACTGAAAATCGACTCTCTGTAAATTGTGACGGACCTGCAGGACGTTCCGTCACATCCACGATGAACCGTCGTGAGTTTCCGTTGCAAAACACTTCAACGTTTGAGAATTTGGTTTGAGAAACGAGTTTCTGACCGCCATGACGGACGTGCAGGACGGACCGTCACAGGCGTGACGGACGTGCAGGACGGACCGTCACAGGCGTGACGGACCGTCACAGCTTCCGTGGCGAGGAGGAGAACCTGGGCAGGCACGACGGCCTGTGCGACGGACCGTCGCACCCACGACGGCCCGTCACAGGTCACGCAGTCCCAGACAGTTTAGGATTTCTCCACACGTTTTAAGGGTCGTTTTTGACTATTCTTTCCTTAATTATAAGGATTGAGGGGTAACATTAATAAGTCTAATTACTTAGGGGTAAAAAGGGGTAACCTTAAGTGAATTAGTGGGGTTTTATTGTCCTTTTTCACACTTAATTACATGATTAATTAGGGTAAAGGAAAGAGGGTTTGAATAAAACAAAAGAGAAAGAACAGAAAGAGAGAGAGCAGATCGATCGAATTGGTTGAGGAAAATAGCAAGCTTGGGAAATTTCTTGTTGATTCCAATTCTTCGGTGGAGGTAGGTTATGGTTTTATGTTACGATAATCATAGTGAACTCTTGATAGTGTATGATATGTATTGATGATGTTGTAAACCTGTCTATGTGCTTAAATTGTATGCTTGCATGATTATGATTATGAGATTGTGATTAATTAACAAGCATAACGAAGTTATTGAATCCCAAATCTCGAAAGAACCCTAATTCGCTTGATACATTATATAATAAGATTGATGATGCCTTAGTATGATAGAAGGCTTGATAAATTATATAATGAGAATGAGGATGCCTTAGTGTGAATGAAGGCTTGATGAATTAGGGGATCGGGTGCCACGTTCCGGTACCAGGATAGAATGAATATGAGGATCGGAGTGTCACGTTCCGACACCAGGATAGAATATGAGGATCGGGTGCCACGTTCCGGTACCAGGATAGAATGAATATGAGGATCGGAGTGTCACGTTCCGACACCAGGATAGAATATGAGGATCGGGTGCCACGTTCCGTACCAGGATAGAATGAATATGAGGATCGGAGTGTCACGTTCCGACACCAGGATAGAATTAGAGGAGCGGAGTGTCACGTACCGACACAAGAGGAAGAAAGATAATGAATCTTGAAAGATAATGAATATACTCAATCTAATGAACTTAATTCCCAAATGAGTATGGTATTGAGGCTTGAGACCTCATGTGTGAACTTGACGGAAATTGTTAATGATAAAGTAATTGCTGTTGATACATGTTGAGTATTGTAGTTGATTTACATTATTATTAATATATATTGTTCCCTATTTTGAGTTAGCCGATGATATCTACTCAGTACGTGTGGTTGTACTGACCCCCTACTTTTATGTTTTCCTCTTTGTTATTTGTGTTATGCAGCAAACGTTCCGTCAACTTCGACTCAGCAGTAGATCAAGCCAGTCTTCACTCCATCGGAAATTCAGGGTGAGCTAATGCGTCTAGCTTGGACTGGTGTCTCTTCTATAGTCTTGATGCCTTGAACTTCCGGCATGGACTAGTTTTTATGTATTTTTAGCTTCTTAGACATTCTTATAGTTTAGTTAGTAAATTGATCATAGATGTTCTTGTGATGATGACTTCCAGATTTTGGGGATAATAAATATAGTTTTTGAGTTGTTTTATTTATAAGTTTAAGTCTTCCGCATTATTTTCTGTTGATATTATATTGAAATGTTAAGGGTTATATGGGTTGGTTCGCTCACATAGGAGGGTAAATGTGGGTGCCAGTCGCGTCCCCGAATTGGGTCGTGACAGACTTGGTATCAGAGCATTAGGTTCATTGGTCTCATCACACAAGAACAGGTCTAGTAGAGTCTTAAGGAACGGTAGGGGGACGCCTTTACTTTTCCTTGAGAGGCTATAAGACTTTAGGAAAATTCCATTCTTTCATTCTTTCTTTCGTGCTACTACTTGAGTCCAATTGGTATCTAGGTGATACAAATTGGTATCTGACCATCTTCATTCTATTTCGCAGATGGTTAGAACTAGAGCAACGACCGCACCAGCAGCGACAACGGAAAGACATGAAACTACTGAGCCAGCCACTGGGGCTGTGGCTCGAGGAGGAACAGCGGCAAGAGGCCGTGGAAGAGGTCGTGGGAGGACGTCCTCTAGAGGAAGAGGACGAGCCCCTAGCCCATCTGATACTAGAGCGGTGACTCCTCCACCGACTGAGGATGCAGTAAGAGAGGTGAGGAAGGAGAACTGAACAAGGGCAGAATGAGGAAATGCCACCCCAACCTACCCCAGAAATGATCAACCAAGTACTTGCTTATCTTAGCGGGTTGTCTGATCAGGGTCAAGCACCTCCAGTGGTTTCTGCACCAACACCTCCGGTTTCAGAGATACGACATGCGGCTACTATGGCTCCCCGCATGGATGCACCATTGGGAATAGGCACATTTCCACGTCTGACTACTGGGCCTATTATGACAAACGATCAACATGAACTTTTTAGTAAGTTCTTGAAACTGAAACCTCCAGTCTTCAAGGGTGCAGAATCTGAAGATGCTTATGATTTTCTGGTTGATTGTCATGAGCTACTACACAAGATGGGGATAGTAGAGAGGTTTGGTGTCGAGTTCGTGAGCTATCAGTTCCAAGGGAACGCCAAAATGTGGTGGCGTTCACATGTTGAGTGTCAACCAACAGAGGCACCACCTATGACTTGGGAATCATTCTCTACCCTATTTATGGAGAAATATATCCCAAGGACTTTGAGAGATAGAAAGAGGGATGAGTTCTTGAGTCTTGAACAGGGAAGGATGACAGTAAACGCGTATGAGGCTAAATTTCGCGCACTATCCAACTTTGTTTCAGTCCACAAGAACGGATCCGCCGTTTTGTGAAGGGGTTGAGGTCAGAGTTGCGGATTTCAGCCTTACAGATAGCGGCAACAGCAACATCCTTCCAAGAGGTGGTAGACTTTGTGATAGAGGTGGAAGGAGTGAAACTGGATGACTTCACCCCACGTCTACATCAAAGAGGTTTCGAAGGGGAGGTGAGTATAATGGTTCTTATTCTAGAGGACAGAACTCCGGAGGTCACTCAAATCGACCAATACAGTCTTCACTACAGACTGTAGTTGGGGTCCCACCTCAGAACGGTCAACATTCTCTGAGAGGCCGACGCGTGAACCCAGAGAATGTTATGGGTGTGGAGAGATTGGGCACATTAAGAGGTACTGTCCAAACCAGAGTTACAGACCCCCATGGCTAGAGGAAGAGGTGGTAATGGTAGAGGTCGTTATTCTGGAGGGCGTGGTGGCCGAGGTAATGGTGGTCACCAAAACGGCAGAGGTGAGGGTCAAATGGAGCCACTACTACACAACATGGTAGGGGCAACGGACAAACAATAATGGGGCTCATTGCTACGCTTTCCCTGGGAGATCTGAAGCGGAGGCGTCTGATGCTGTTATCACAGGTAATCTTTTGGTTTGTGATTGCATGGCATCTGTGTTATTTGACCCTGGCTCCACGTTTTCTTATGTATCTTCATCATTTGCTAACGGTCTAAATTTACGTTGTGAATTACTTGACATGCCTATACGTGTTTCTACTCTCCGGTGGGTGAGTCTGTGATAGTCGAAAAAGTGTATAGGTCTTGTTTGGTGAATTTTTGTGGGGAGCAACACCTATGTAGATTTGGTTATTTTAGAAATGGGTGACTTTGATGTAATTCTGGGTATGACTTGGCTTTCTCCAAACTTTGCGATTTTGGATTGTAATGCTAAAACAGTGACGTTAGCCAAGCCTGGGGCAGATCAGTTAGTATGGGAGGGTGACTACACTCCCAATCCGGTGCGTATCATCTCCTTTATTCGTGCTTAGAAGATGGTTAGTAAGGGTTGTCTAGCTTTCTTGGCACATCTTAGGGATGACACTACTCAAGTACCATCGATTGAGTCAGTTGCGGTAGTCTGTGAGTTTGTGGATGTGTTCCCTGCAGATCTTCCCGGTATGCCACACCAGTAGACAGGGATATAGACTTCTGCATTGATTTGGAACCCGATACTCGCCCCATTTCTATACCCCCGTATAGAATGGCTCCCGCAGAGTTAAGAGAGTTAAAGGCTCAACTTCAAGAATTGTTGAGTAAAGGCTTCATTAGACCAAGTGCATCTCCTTGGGGTGCTCCGGTTTTGTTTGTGAAGAAGAAAGATGGGAGTTTCCGAATGTGCATAGATTACCGACAGTTGAACAAGGTAACTATTAAGAACAAGTACCCCATTCCTCGCATTGATGACTTGTTCGATCAGTTACAAGGTGCTTGTGTCTTCTCTAAAATTGACTTGAGGTCCGGTTATCACCAACTGAAAATACGAGCAACGGATGTGCCAAAGACTGCTTTTCGAACTAGGTATGGGCATTACGAGTTTGTGGTAATGTCGTTTGGTCTTACTAATGCCCCTGCTGCCTTCATGAGCTTGATGAACGGGATTTTCAAGCCATACTTGGATCTCTTTGTGATTGTGTTTATTGATGATATACTGATATACTCCAAGAGTAAGAAGGAACATGAAGAGCATTTGAGAATGGTGTTAGAGTTGTTGAGGAAGAAAAAGCTTTATGCGAAATTCTCCAAGTGTGAGTTTTGGCTAGATTCAGTGTCCTTCTTGGGGCACGTGGTTTCTAAGGATGGGGTGATGGTGGATCCATCCAAGATTGAGACAGTGAAGAATTGGGTAAGACCTACAAACGTGTCAGAAATAAGGAGTTTTGTGGGGTTAGCTAGCTACTACCGCCGATTCGTCAAGGGATTCTCTTCTATCGCTTCCCAATTGACGAACTTGACTAAGCAGAATGTTCCATTTGTATGGTCAGATGAATGTGAGGAAAGTTTTCAGAAGCTTAAGACTTTGTTGACTACCGCACCAATTCTTACCTTGCCAATAGAGGGTAAAGACTTCATTGTTTATTGTGATGCATCCTATTCTGGGTTGGGTGCGTGCTAATGCAAGAGAAGAATGTGATCGCTTATGCTTCAGACAATTAAAGGTGCATGAACGTAACTACCCCACCCATGATTTGGAGTTGGGCGCGGTAGTATTTGCGCTAAAGCAATGGAGACATTACTTATATGGGGTTAAGTGTGAGGTCTACACGGACCATCGTAGTCTACAGTATGTCTTCACTCACTCAGAAGACTTGAACTTGAGACAGAGGAGATGGATGGAACTACTGAAGGACTACGACATCACTATCTTGTATCATCCGGGGAAGGCTAATGTTGTAGCGGATGCTTTGAGTAGGAAGGCCGGAAGCATGGGAAGTCTAGCTCATTTGCAAGCTTCTAGACGCCCATTGGCTAGAGAAGTGCAGATTTTGGCTAATGACCTTATGAGGTTAGAAATAAATGAGAAGGGAGGATTGTTAGCTTGTGTAGAGGCAAAATCCTCTTTCCTTGATCAGATTAAGGGGAAACAGTTTGATGATGAGAAACTAAGGCGAATTCGAGATAAAGTGTTGCAAGGAGAGGCTAAGGAAGCAATAATCGATGGGAAGGTGTGTTTTGAGGATTAAGGGAAGAGTATGTGTACCCCGCATCGATGATTTGATCACCACTATTCTGACAGAGGCCCATAGTTCCGGATATTCTATACATCCTGGTGCAACCAAGATGTATCGCGACCTAAAGCAACACTTCTGGTGGAGTAGAATGAAGCGAGATATTGTTGAGTTTGTTGCCAAGTGTCCAAATTGTCAACAAGTAAAGTATGAACACCAGAGGCTCGGAGGAACACTTCAGAGGATGCCCATTCCTGATTGGAAGTGGGAGAATCGCGATGGACTTCGTGGTTGTCTTCCAAAGACATTGGGTAAGTATGACTCCATTTGGTGATTGTTGATAGGTTAACTAAGTCTGCTCATCTTTATTCCGGTCAAGGTACTTACAATGCAGAGAAATTAGCAAAAATCTACATCTCAGAAATCGTTCGGTTGCATGGAGTTCCACTCTCAATCATATCAGATAGAGGTACGCAGTTTACTTCTAAGTTTTGGAGAACATTGCATGCTGAATTAGGTACTAGACTGGACCTTAGTACTGCATTTCATCCTCAGACCGATGGTCAGTCTGAGCGAACGATTCAAGTGTTGGAGGATATGCTTCGCGCGTGTGTGATAGAGTTTGGTGGCCATTGGGATAGCTTCTTACCCTTGGCAGAATTTTCATACAATAATAGCTATCACTCCAGTATTGATATGGCTCCATTTGAAGCATTGTATGGGAGGAGGTGTAGATCTCCCATTGGTTGGTTTGACGCCTTTGAAGTTAGACCTTGGGGGACTGATCTGTTAAGGGATTCTATGGAGAAGGTGAAAGCTATTCAAGAAAAGCTTTTAGCGGCTCAAAGTAGACAAAAGGAGTATGCAGACCGAAAGGTTAGAGACTTGGAGTTCATGGAAGGTGAACAGTCTTGTTGAAGGTTTCGCCCATGAAAGGGTGATGCGTTTGGAAAAAGAGGTAAGTTAAGTCCAAGGTACATTGGACCATTTGAGGTACTAAAGCGAATAGGGGAGGTGGCTTATGAATTAGCCTTACCCCCAGGGCTGTCCGGAGTGCATCCGGTGTTCCACGTATCCATGTTGAAGAGATACCACGGAGATGGAAACTACATTATCCGTTGGGATTCAGTTTTGTTGGATAAGAACTTGACCTATGAAGAGGAACCGGTTGCTATATTAGATAGAGAAGTTCGCAAACTGAGGTCGAGGGAGATTGCATCCATCAAAGTGCAATGGAAGAATCGACCGGTTGAAGAGGCTACTTGGGAGAAGGAGACAGATATGCAAGAAAAATATCCACATCCGTTTACAGATTCAGGTACTCCTTTTCGCCACTATTTCTCTTCTTTTGATCGTTCGGGGACGAACGATGGGTAAATTGGTATCTATTGTAACGACCTGTTTAGTCGTTTTGAGCAGCAGAACGAAATTCTGGAAAACTGGCCAAACTAACGACGGACATCCCGACGGACCGTCATAGGCCCGACGGTCCGTCACAGAGGTCCGTTCCATGACACTTAGAAGTTTGAAAATCGGGTACTGAAAATCGACTCTCTGTAAATTGTGACGGACCTGCAGGACGTTCCGTCACATCCACGACGAACCGTCGTGAGTTTCCGTTGCAAAACACTTCAACGTTTGAGAATTTGGTTGAGAAACGAGTTTCTGACCGCCATGACGGACGTGCTGGACGGACCGTCACGTCACAGGCGTGACGGACCGTCACAGCTTCCGTGGCGAGGAGGAGAACCTGGGCAGGCACGACGGCCTGTGCGACGGACCGTCGCACCCACGGACCCGTCACAGGTCACGCAGTCCCAGACAGTTTAGGATTTCTCCACACACGTTTTAAGGGTCGTTTTTGACTATTCTTTCCTTTCCTTAATAAAGGATTGAGGGGTAACATTAATAAGTCTAATTACTTAGGGGTAAAAAGGGGTAACCTTAATTGAATTAGTGGGGTTTTATTGTCCTTTTTCACACTTAATTACATGATTAATTAGGGTAAAGAAAGAGGGTTTGAATAAAACAAAAGAGAAAGAACAGAAAGAGAGAGAGCAGATCGATCGAATTGGTTGAGGAAAATAGCAGCTTGGGAATTTCTTGTTGATTCCAATTCTTCGGTGGAGGTAGGTTATGGTTTTATGTTACGATATCGTAGTGAACTCTTGATAGTGTATGATATATGTATTGATGATGTTGTAAACCTGTCTATGTGCTTAAATTGTATGCTTGCATGATTATGATTATGAGATTGTGATTAATTAACAAGCATAACGAAGTTATTGAATCCCAAATCTCGAAAGAACCCTAATTCGCTTGATACATTATATAATAAGATTGATGATGCCTTAGTATGATAGAAGGCTTGATAAATTATATAATGAGAATGAGGATGCCTTAGTGTGAAAGAAGGCTTGATGAATTAGGGGATCGGGTGCCACGTTCCGGTACCAGGATAGAATGAATATGAGGATCGGAGTGTCACGTTCCGACACCAGGATAGAATATGAGGATCGGGTGCCACGTTCCGGTAGCAGGATAGAATGAATATGAGGATCGGAGTGTCACGTTCCGACACCAGGATAGAATATGAGGATCGGGTGCCACGTTTGGGTACCAGGATAGAATGAATATGAGGATCGGAGTGTCACGTTCCGACACCAGGATAGAATTAGAGGAGCGGAGTGTCACATACCGACACAAGAGGAAGAAAGATAATGAATCTTGAAAGATAATGAACATACTCAATCTAATGAACTTAATTTCCCAAATGAGTATGGTATTGAGGCTTGAGACCTCATGTGTGAACTTGACGGAAATTGTTAATGATAAAGTAATTGCTGTTGATACATGTTGAGTATTGTAGTTGATTTACATTATTATTAATATATATTGTTCCCTATTTTGAGTTAGCCGATGATATCTACTCAGTACGTGTGGTTGTACTGACCCCCTACTTTTATGTTTTCCTCTTTGTTATTTGTGTTATGCAGCAAACGTTCCGTCAACTTCGACTCAGCAGTAGATCAAGCCAGTCTTCACTCCATCGGAAATTCAGGGTGAGCTAATGCGTCTAGCTTGGACTGGATCTCTTCTATAAGTCTTGATGCCTTGACTTCCGGCATGGACTAGTTTCTTATGTATTTTTAGCTTCTTAGACATTCTTAGATAGTTTAGTTAGTAAATTGATCATAGATGTTCTTGTGATGATGACTTCCAGATTTTGGGGATAATAAATATAGTTTTTGAGTTGTTTTATTTATAAGTTTAAGTCTTCCGCATTATTTTCTGTTGATATTATATTGAAATGTTAAGGGTTATATGGGTTGGTTCGCTCACATAGGAGGGTAAATGTGGGTGCCAGTCGCGTCCCCGAATTGGGTCGTGACATTACTAGATATCAGATTTAGTGGTAAAAAATATAACTAGTCCAACGAGAGAGGTATCAACCACAGAATATGGAGAAGTCTTGAAATGGCCCTTATTAATGATACTTGGCTTGATCAGATTCCCTAAACAACCATTACTCATTTATCTTCTATTGTGTCAGATCACTGTCCCTTGTTAAGGCAGATAGTAAATAAAGAGGAGGTCCACGTTATGTTTTTAAGATTTCTTAAATGTTGGGTAGACACTCCTCACTTCTTGGAGACTGTGAAAACATTATGCGAGAGGGAGGTGGAAGGATATACAATGGGGAGATTCCATCAAAAGCTAAAAATAATACATAACATTCTTAGTTCGTGGTCTAAGAGAGAATTCAGGGATATTTTGTAAAAGTTAGAGAGTATGACGAAAAAGTTAGATGTGCTGAAGAGGATATTATACAAAAGAACAATCACATCAACATGGAGGATCTCCATGAGCTCAATGCTAATTTCATTAGATACCTCAAATTGAAGACTCTATTATGAAACATAAATCCCAGCTGCAATGGTTCAAGGAGGATGACACCAACTCTAAATACTTCCATTCTCTAATGAGAGGAAGAAGGAGAAAATTGTTCATTCAAAAAATTAATGAGAATGGGGAATGGGTGAGCGAGAAGTAAACATTTGTAAGGCTTCCTGCAAATACATTGAAGAAATACTTATAGGGGAAGAAAAAATTATCAATGAGGAGACTTTAGAGTGTATCCCTAAAATGGTCAATCAGGAAAATAATTATAGCCTTATCAACATTTCTAACATGGAATAATTGAGAAAAGTGGTATTCTCCATGAACCCCATGTCTGCAGCATGGCCGGATGGAATGAATGGGTATTTTTTTTCAAAAATGTTGGCACATCATCAAACATGACCTGATGGGAGTGATTCTTTATTTTTTCAGTTGCCAAGTGATTACTAAATATTTTTCACATTCATGCATTGTTCCTAATATTTTTACCTTGCATTCGACCCAAGGTAAATAACCCCAGCAAAATGAAAAAGCTCAAGCCTATTAGCCTTCGCAATTTCATTAGCAAAATCATCTCCAAACTATTGAGCAGAAGATTTTGTCCTATTCTTCCTAATTTGATTTCTATCAATTAGTCTTGATTTTTGAAGGGTAGAAGTCTCTTTGAGAACTTCATGCTGGCTTAGGAAATTATCCGTCAAATCAAAAATACTAATATTCCTAGTAGTGTCATTATGAAGTTTGACATGGCAAAGGCACATGGCAAAGTCTATTGGGCCTATCGTCGTCTGGTATTAAGGAAGATGGGATTTAATGAGGTCTTCATTGATATTGTGTGGAGAGTTATGGCCCCCAGGTGAATCATTTGAGCTTTGTAAATGACACCATTTTGTTCACTTCTGGAAGAGCCAAAACTCTCCAACTCATCATGCAAATTCTCAAGAATTATGAGGAAACATCTGTCCAGCTGATCAATAGTGATTAAAGCCATTTCATGGTACATTCGAATGTCTTTAACAATAAAAAGGATAGAATTAAAAGAATCACATTTTTCAAACAAAAACAGGGAGCTCTTACTTATCTTGGGTACCCTCTATTTATTGTTAGACCTAGATTATTTATTTTTCTGATTTTATCAATAAGGTAATTTGTAGGATTACTGGGTGGCAGACAATGAAACTAAGATATGGGGGAAGGAAATTTTTTATTAAGCATGTGTTATAAGCTCTCCAAATTAACTTACTATTACCAGTAACTCCTCCTTCCGCAATGCTTTAACAGATTCAAATGCTTATGCAAGATTTTTTCTGAAGATAGAAGGGTGAAAAGAGAGAATACCTTTGGTCATCATGGAGGAACTTAAGCTACCATATCGAGGAAGGAGGGGTGGGAATGATAAACCTAAAAGAGTTTTGCTTATCCTTTCAATATAAGCGATGGTGGACCTATAGGAGTAAACACACCTTGTGGGGTGATTTCCTAAAAGTCAAGTACTAACAAAGATCCAATCCCATTTGTTAGAAATAAGATTATGGTGATTCTTTGATCATGAACCATATGCTACACAAAAAAAAAAAAAATTGAGCCAAACATTCAATTGAAACTAAATTTTGGCACTTGTTCTATTTGGTGGGGTAGCTGGTTAGGTGAAGGCCAACTTGCTCAATTGTCTACTAACACTCACACGCTTGATAATCACAAAGTGGTAGCCTTCTAGATTGAAGGTCAATGGAACTATCGTATGTTAATTCAACAGGATCCTCCAAGTCAACTGTCAAACATCACAACAACAATAATTCTCCCACAACAGCAATTTTCAGATCAAGCTTACTAGAAACTCAACTCCAACAGGCAGTTTAGTTTCTCTTCAGCATGGAACGAAATTACGGAAAAGAGATCTATGTCCCAAATCAATTCTCTCTTTTGGCATACACACATTCCTTTCAAAGATTCTTATTTATTATTGAGCTCTGTAAGAGGCAATCTACCTACTAATGAAAATCTTACTACTTTTGTCATAGGGCCAACAAATTGTTTCTGTTGTTGTAACAGGTCAAATACATAAACAATCAATCACATTTTCAACATTGGAGCACTAGTCGCAGAAGTCTGGAGAAGTTTTGAGAGTATAGATGGAGTTAATATCAATCGTAGATCTTTTAAACAACTAATATTAAAATTATGGACAATGAAACACAGAATTGAATCTCATAAACACATTATAGAGACCACCCCTATTCTCATCGATAGGAACATCTGCAAGAATAGATGTGCGAGTAAATATGGAGGCAAAACATCCAATAATAGAAGGGATCATTCATCTAGCGTAAAGGTGTGTGCATGACATCAAGGTAGAAATGGTAGCATGGACAAGACCACCTAACATATGGAAGAAGAACAACACTAATGGAAATGTATTAACCAACCCAAGCAAGATTGGGGCAGGTGGTATACTGTAAGATTACACAGGTAAGTTATTAATGGCTTGTACATCTCCTCAAGAAGAAGGAGAAAACAATCAAGTTGAAATGGGTGCAACCATCTTTAGAATGACTTGGGCATTGGAACTAGGGTACAGGAAAAACATTCTAGAAGTGGACTCACTATTAACAGTGAATTGGATCCTGCAAAAATCAACACCATAATGGCTTATTTGTATAAAGATGGAAAGGTTGCGAACTCTTATCTCCTTGACACAGGAATTTAAATGCATACACATCTTCAGGGAGACAAATTGGGTGGCTGATTCCTTGTCCAAACATAGCCACCAGCTCACTAGTCCACAACTCCACTACAACAGTCAAGATTTACCTAAAGAAGCAAAAACCTATTCTCAGCTAGACGTACTGGTAATGCCATGTTTTAGAAGGAAAAATACGAACAAGATCAGAGAATCTCTCTAGGTTGTGTATTACCTTTTCAACATAGCTATGATTTCAAATTATAGCTTCATTTAATAGGTTAGATATTTTTTGTATGCTTTAAAATGTAAACGGAGAGTCTCCCTTATTTAAATTCCTTGAACCTTTGTATTGATAGGACTCTCTCTTTTAGGTGCTTAGTTTGTTCGTCATTTTTGTAAGGGAAAGAGATAGTTTTCCTGGGAAAGTTATACTATGAACCACCATAGGACCGGAGGTAAGGTTTGTGATCCCCTCCTTTCATTTTTTTTTTTGCTTATTAATGTTAAGGCTTGGGGGTCTTACGCAACCCGTTACCCCCCAAGGGTAGTTAAATTTTTTTAAAAAAGCCCAAAATACAAAAACCCAAACATTATAAATTAAACCACAACTTTTAGACCAAAAATCCTAAAACCAAAAACCGAAAACCTAAAAAAATATTCAACTCTAAACCTAATACTATCCATAACATGAACCCTAACCCTAACCCTATCCTAAACCTTAACCCCAAACCCTAATACTTAAATCCAAAGCCCAAATAAAAAAAATAACATTAAACACTAAACCATAGATATTACACTCAAATCCTTATCCCCAACCACTAAATCCTAAAAAACAACCTTAAACTTAAGCCTAAACCTTAGATTTTCCCTAACCCTAACCCCACCATAAACCCTAAACCCCAAGTACAAAATACCCAACCCAAACATCAAACAAAAAACATTGATATTAAATCTCAAATCCAAAACCCCATACCCATATACCTAAAAAAACAAAAATCCTATACCTAACCCTAAACCTAACCTTATCCAAAACCCTATACAATAAACCTGAAGCCCTAAGCCCAAATTACAAAATTCCAAATATTTAATACTAAAACCATAGATTTTAAACCTCAAATGCAAAACCCTGAACCATAAAACGTAAAAAAAACCTACACCCTAAACCCAACCCTAAGCATTACTCTATCCCTATCTTTAACCCTAAATCCTATACCATAAACCATAAATCCAAAAAAAGAAAAAAGAAAATATCTCCAAAATGCGAAAACACAAACATTAAATGCTAAACATTGATTTTAAACATCAAATCCTAAACCACAAACCCTAAAAACATAAAAAAAATTAAACCCTAAATATATGCCTAATCCATTAACCCTAAATCCCATGACCAAAATACAAAAACCCAAACATTTAACACTAAACCATATATTTTAAATCTAAAATCCTAATCTGAAAAACCTAAAACTTAAAAAAACCCTAAACACTAACCCTAACCCTAACCCTATCCCTAACCCTATCCTTAACCATAACCTAAACCCTAAACTCTAAAATAAAATCACAAATTACCAAAATCCTAATATTAAAAACTAAACCATAGGTATTACAACTGAAATTCTTAACCCAAAACCGTAAATCCTAAAAAAAAACCTAACCCTAACCCTAACCTTAACCTTAAACCCTACCATAAACCCTAAACCCCAATACCAAAATACCAAAACACAAATAAAAACCCTAAACCATTGATATTAAACCTCAAATAAAAAACCCTATACCCAAATATAAAAAACCAAAAAACCCTAACCCTATCCTAACCGTAAACCATAAAACCAAAAACTAAGTCCAAATTACACAAAAATACAAATAAGTTCTCTCTCTGATTTCTCTCTCTCAACCAAAAGCTCTCTACAAACTTTAGACCGCTACAAGTCCATCATTTAGTTTAACATTGCTGAACAGGCGTGTGAGATACAATCAGTACCATCTTGGCCACCAGAACAGTCTCTGCAGGGATGATATGGGATAAAGAACTAAGAAAGACAAGAACCCCTCTTAATCTCAAAAAATAACTTAATGACTTCACAACTCAACGATATGGATTACAACAATATGTCACTAGGAGAGATGGAGGAGGAACATGAGAATACTTCGCCAAATCTATTAGATTAAATCAAATTACAGAAAAATTAGAATGAATCTACTCAACAGGAATGACAATAGACTAATTGATAGAAAGGATGAGGAGTAATTGGGGGTGAGTGTAGACAGAATTCGCGACATATAAATCCCTGGATCAAACCCTCCATCGAGTAGGTATGCAAGATTTGTCTACTGGTTTTCTCTCAAGGGAAGGATATCCATCTTACGGAGATTAAAAGTGTAATCGAGGGTAAAAGCTTGGAAGATAGAATCGTCGGTGAATAGTTTGAACAGCAAAAAAAAAGATGATATTGGAAGCTACAAATCGCAGAATGTGTAAAAAAATCCTATTTTACTCAGGGAGTAGAACAGCTACATCAATGTAAATCATCTCAGAAAGCAAAACGATCTACAACTAAGAGTGTCATAGATTTAGAAACTTCCTCACATGGTTTAGTAGGGGGCAACACGAGGGGTAAAAATCATCCCAAAGATGGAACAACAAAATCAGAAAAGAAAGATATGGAAATGGAAGAAGCTGGTACGAATAAGAGACAGGAGAAAAACAAAGTGTATACATGAACACATGGAAATACAACGGACACGTACGCTCCCCATCACTACTAATTATGTTAATGACCTAAACAATTGTAATAGTGCTGGCCATGTGCATAATCATGCCATGGGAACTATTGTTGTCAATGTTGAAGATAAGAATCAGGCTGATAGGAATGAGAAAGGAGAGTTACTGTAGCAGTATCATAGTTGGAAAGGTTGTGATCTTAATGTGTCTCATAGAGATTTTCCTAATATCTCTAGTAATTTTGACAAACGACCCTCCCCCTAATATAACTTTCAACCAAAATGCTACTTACCCAAACCAACTGAGAATAATACTGCTACAACTCAGAGTAATTGTAAGCAAGAGCAGGTCCCTTAACCACCCCCTTACACTGTAGTTCAAACTCTGGCTACTAGACATAGGAAAATACATGAAGCTTAAAGTCCTAATATAGTACTGAGAACCAAACCTAGACAAACCACTAAAGAAGGGCAACAAGCTGTAATATTTGACATGCATGATTATATGCATGCCCTTACAGTGTAATGCAAATACACTCTATTTTGGAAGTTTTGCACTATTATGCCTAAAGTAGATCTCACTAGGAAAAGTTTCATACAATAGACTCATCTTAATGGGGGGGGGGAAATATTGCACACTATGATGCAAAACATGTCTTTATTGATTTCCAAAATAAGCTTGACTACAATACTGTTTGGACTTAGCAGAGTATGACCATAGAAGCAAACTTATGATGATTCAGGCTTGGAATCCTTTCTTTACCCCTCAAGAAGAGACTTCTATTGTACTAGTGTGGATTTTTCTTCCTGGATTACCCTAGCACTATTTTAAGAAACCATTCCTCATTTTTCTTCTATAGAATGTAGGTAATGTGCTTTACATGGACATAACATCCATCAAGATATCAAGGCTAGAGATGGCTAAGTTAAGATGCAAATTGACCTAGCTAAACCTTAACCTAGGCATGTGTGGAACAATCTGGATAATGATGATGACACCATTGGTGTTTAGCAGCATGTTGAATATGAGGATATTCCCCTCTATTGTGAATATTGTAGACATCAAGGTCATGATGTAGAAGAATGCAAGGCCAGGGTAAGAGATGAGGAGTACATACAAAGGAAGGAGCAAGAGAATGACAAGAGAAACTGAAATAAAGAAAAACAAAACAACAAAATACAAGAAGTAATGTAGAATAAACCAAAAGAAAGTATGGAGCAATTGTAGCAAAAAGTTAAAGAAAGTGGTAATCAAAAACAATCAATGTAGCAAAAAGAGGAGGAATGGCACATGCAAAGGAGAAAAAATCAAATAACCCAAGAGGAGACAAGATAAAAAGCTCTTTGGAGTCCTAGTTTAACGTTATAGCAAGCAACAGACAACAACTAACAAAACCAAGGCCAACAGGCAAGTATGAATGATAATCACCATAAATATATCTTTAATAAACTAACCTTGAAGGAGGAGGAACTTAATGTAGACCAAGAAACAGATCAGGAGAGGAATACAATCCAAGGAAATCAAGTCAAGGAACAAATGAGAAGCAGACAAAATCAACAACAACTCAAGCAGCAAGAAGAAGGAAGAGATCACAATACAGTTATCATAGCTGAAAACCATATATCTAGTAAGCTCCAAATCAATGAGATTATGATGGATGTAGTACTTGGAGGTATGGAAGGAGGATGTTAGGAGAACATTAAAATCATGCTCAAAGGGGTAACCAAAGGGGGGAACCTACCTCATGATGGGCATAAGGAGGCAGACAGTTACAAAAACTCTTACATTAGAGAAAAAAATAACAGGAAAAAGGAAAAAAAAAAGACACACAGAAGATTCATGAAAAGGAGTAACAAATTGAAAACAGCCAGAGAAGCAACAAGGATGTTCATAAAGGAAAGCAAAACAGGAAATTTGTAAATAGTGAAAAGGAAATGGGCAACAATGTTATTAAGGGTAACGTAGAAAATACCCCTAGGAGAAAAAACAAACCAAGCAAACAAAAAAGAGAACCTGATAAGAGAAGACTGAACCAAACAACAAGAGAAAGATAAGGAAAAACAACAGGAAAGGAGTGAATAAAAGAAATGAACTTGATTATTAGTCGAATCAACAGGGTCATCATAGCACTTCTAAGTAGACAAAGTTTTAACACCTCCTCCTAGGGAACCTCCTGATAAAGATCATGGCAACTACCTAGTTAATAATGTCCCGTTGATTGATGAATGTGAAGTTATCAATTAAAAAGATGAAGTAGACAGTAACAATCATTATGGACAGGAACCTGATATTGATGATTAGACTAGTGATGCTTTGATAAGAGCATTTAGTCCTCAAAATGATCAAGACATGGAAGAGGAAATTCAATAGGTGACTCAAAAATGAGTTCTATCTTCAAGAAGATGGAAGCAAGAGAAATTTCAATTTCAAAATGAAGATATTTAAATTGTCACTGCTGGTAAACCAAATACAAGGCTTTTCTGCTGTAGAGTTTCCCATTGGTTAGTGCAATGTTATGGAATGTGAGGGGAAACAACACTCAGGGAGTCATGGAAAGAATAAAAATGTTAAAGAAAATGCACCACTTATTCATTATTTCTATCCTTGAGCCATTTTCTGATAGTGGTAATGTTATGAATTTCAAGAATCAACTTGCAATAGATAATGCAGTAACCAACTGCAACTGTAAAATATGGGTATTCTATAATGGTGATGTGGAGTGTGTTGTGAGAAATTAGGATGAGAAGCAAATAACTTGTACTTTAGCCATAATGGGCTTCAAAAACAATTCACTATGACATAAATATATGCCAAATGTAAAGATTATCTAAGACTTATATGGGATAAAATACTCCAACAAGCTGAGATAGAGATCAAACCATGGTGCTCGGAGGGGGATTACAATGTTATAACTTCTACTGAGGAAAATTTAGGGGGAATGCCTTAAAATATTAGAAAATTTATGGATTTCATTGCCATTATTGAAGCCTGTGTACTTATAGATATTGGTTTTAGTGTCCAATAAAACACTTGGTCCAATAATAGAGGAATCATTCAAAGAATCTGGAAGGGACTTGACAGAGGTCTGATAAATGTTACTTGGCTAGATACAATGCTACAAACAACTATTACTTACCTTCCTTCTACTGGTTATGATCATTGTCCACTATTATTGGAGATTATCAATGATTAAGGGAGTCTCACCAAGTAATTCAAATTCCTTAAATGTTGGGTGGATAGCCATAACTTCTTAGAAACTGTGAAAGATTGTTGGGAGAGGGAGGTGAGTGGATATAATATGTGGAAATTTCACCAAAAGATGAAAAGACTGCCTAACACTTTAAGTAATTGGTCCAAAAAGGAATTTCTAGATATTTTTATAAAATTTAGAGAGTTTGAAGGAAAGGTTAGAGATTCTAAGGAAAATTATATCTAAAAAACCAATGATACAAACAGAGAGACTATAAATTAAATTAATACCATGCATATTAGATATCTCAAGTTGGAGGATGCAATCATGAAACAAAAATCAAAGTTTCAATGGTTCAAGTAGGGGGATACAAATTCTAAATTCTTTCATTCTTGGATAAGGGATAGAAGGAGAAGATTTTTCATTCATAGAATTCAGGAAAATTGATAATGGATCAAGGATGATGAGAACATTGGTAAGGCCGCGTGTAAATACTTCCAACAAATGTTTACAGGGGATAACAAAAGTATCAATGAGGCAAGACTTGAATGCATCCCTAGAATGGTATATCATGAACAAATAAAAGGCTTACTTCTCATCCTTCTATGACATAACTTTAAGAATTGGTCTGCCCTATGAACCCCCATTCTACTGCAGAGCTAGTGTCATAAATGGATATTTCTTTCAAAAATGTTGTCACCTATCAATCAAGACATGATGAGAGTGGTTTTGGCATTTTTCAGTGGCCAAGCGATCCCCAAGTATTTGTCACACTCTTTTATTCTACTTCTAAACGAGGTGATCAACTCTAACAAGCTGAAAGAGTTCAGGCCTGTTAGTCTGAGCAATTTCATTGGTAAAATCATCTCCAAGCTGTTGAGTACAAGATTTAGACCTATTCTACCTAATTTGATATCCCTCAATCTTTCAGGTTTTGTGAAGGTTAGAAGTATAACTGAGAATATCATTTTAGCTCAGAAAATCACCCATCAGATTAAAAATCATAACATAGGTAGTATTGTCATTATAAAGCTTGACATGGCTAAGGCCTATGACAAAATTTCTAGGGCTTATATATGTCTGGTCCTAAGAAAGATGGGTTTTGAGGAAACATTCATAGATGTGGTATGGAGAACCATGGCTAATAATGAAGAAGATCTGTTTTTTCCATTCAACTAGAGGAATCAAGCGAGGAGACCCCCTTTGTCATGCCCTATTTATTTTAGGTCCAGATATGCTTTCTAGATCCTTAAATGGATTACACATTCATCAGGACTACCATGGTTTTGTCATGGAGAAACGAGGCCCCCAAGTGAACCACTTGAGTTTTGTTGATGATACCATCCTGTTTACTTTAGGATGGGTTAAATCTCTCTAGCTCATCATGCAGATTCTCAAAATCTATGAAGACACTTCAGGGCAACTGATCAACTGTGATAAAAGTCACTTCATGGTTCATCAATGAATGATTGACAGTACAAAAGAACTAATTAAAGGAATCACTAGTTTCAAGGACAGGAAAGATATTTTCACAAACCTAGGATTCCCACATTTAGTGGATAGACTGAGGATTTTATATTTTTCTAACATTCTAAATCATGTGATTTGTAGGATTACAGGTACCAAACAAAGCAATTAAACTATAGTGGCAGAGTTGTGCTTATAAAAACTTTCCTTCAAGCTCTTCCAAGTCCTTTACTATCTTCTATTACTTCTCCCTCTACAATGCTCAAGAAAAAACAGATGTTGATGGCAGATTTTTATCGGGATGGAAAAGTGATAAGAAAAAATACCACTAGGCCTCCTGGAAAAATCTCATCTAACCTACAGATAGAGGGGTACGCATGACCGATTTGAAATATGTATCCAATATAAACAATGGTGGATCATTAGGACTAAGCACACATCGTGGGAAATTTCATTAAAGTAAAATACCGCCAAAGGTCAAACCCCATTTTAAAAAAACTGGATTTTTGGCATTCCTTTAACTTGAAGCAAATGATAAACAATAGAAATAAAATAAAACATCATAGTCAATGGAAGCTTAATTCTAGAAACTTCTAATTTTGGAGGGACAATTGGCTTGGTGAAGGTTAACTTGCTCAGTTTTCCACCAATAGCCACAGGTTTGACAATAGGAAGGTTGCTGATTTTTGGGTTAGTGTCCTGTGGAACTACAAACTATTGATTTAACAGGATCTCTCTAATAAACTAGAAAAGATCCTAGCAATAATAATTCCCGAGAATCACATCCTTGATAAAGCTTATTGGAAAGCCAACTCCAATGGCATGTTCACTTGTTCTTCAGCCTGGAATGAAATCAGTGAAAAAAGAACTAAATCTCATTTCAATACTCTCATATGGCACAAACATATACCATTTAAAGCCTCTTTTCTCCTTTGGAGGTCTTTAAATTTGAAACAGCCTACTAAAGAGAAATTAATCAATTTTCTAATTGAGCCTATTAATTGTTATTGTTGAAGGAATAGGTCAGAATCAGAAAAAATTACTCACATCTTCAACAATGGTGATCTTGTTTTACAGGTTTGGAAAAATTTTGCAACTACAGAAGGGGTGAAAACGGATCACTGTTCCCTGAAATAACTTATAACTCAATGGTGGACAATGAAGCCCAATAATGAGGCTCAAAATCTCAACCTACAGGCCACCCCCATCCTCATATGTTTCAATTTAGTGAAACACAGACGTGCTTGTAAATATGGGGCCAAAATCTCTAACAACATCAGAGTCAGGTCTCCCATCTATACTGATAACTACAAACTAATAATGTCTATTTATCCTCTAGTTAACTAGCCTCCTACATGATGTAGAATCATCCAACTTGATGAAACGTGCATACAAATCACAAAAGTACAGAAGAGATCTTGGACATAACAACCTGATCTATGATTTAAACTCATCACAGATTGGAGTGCACTTGAGAATCAAGGAAAGATTGGAGCAGGTGGTATACTGAAAGATCAGGAGAGCAAGATGATACCAACTTATTTAAAACCCTTAAGAAATTGCACAAACAACCAAGCAGAGATAGGTGCTGCCATTTCTTGAATGACTTGGGTATTAAAATTAGGCTTCATGAATATTCTTTTGAAGATTGAGTCTATGTCAATTGTAAATTGTATTATACACAAAGCTACACCTCAATGGAGTATATGCATTCAGTTGGACAAACTGAGAGGTCTCATCTCCAAAACTCAAGATTTCAAATGTTCACATATCTTCAGGGAAGCAAATTGGGTGGCTGATGCACTATCAAAACACAATCACAAAAAATAACTTGTCTGGAAATTTATTCCAGCAGGCAAGAATTACCTAAAGAGGCAAAAGCTTATTATAAGTTAGACCTAATGGAGATGCCAAGCTTCACAAGGAAAAAGAAAAAAAAGATTAAAGAACCTCCTTGAACATCCTACTAGATTTTCAACAAAGTTATAATTCATGATTATAGCTCCTTTGAATAGTTCAGGTTAGGTGATTAATTTTTTAGCTTTTAAAGGGATAGTCTCCCTAGTTTAAGCTTCATGGATTTTATGTATGTAGAGGAGTCCTCTCTTCTAGGTACTAAGAATTTTGAATCATCATGAGTAAGGGGAGGAGTGCACTTTCTGTTGGAAAAAGACTCCAAGCCATCTTAGGTAATGAGATAAGGTGAAGCCCCCCTCAATGTACATGTTTTTTTGGTGAAACGGTATGGCCTTGGGGTGTAGCTAAGACCCTACCTCTCTAAGGGTAATTTAAAAAATCCTTAAATACCTAAACTCAAACATTAAATACTAAACCATATATTTTAAACATGAAATGTTAAACCCTAAACATAAAACTTAAAAAACAAACTTACACCCTAACTCTTATCCTAATCCTAATCCTAATACTAAACGTTCTAAGTTCAAAAAAACCTAAATCCAAAATACGAAAAACAAAACATTAAACAATTAACCATAGATTTAAAACGTCAAATCTTAAACTACAAACCCTAAATCCTAAAAAAACGTAAACCCTTACCCTAACCTTAATACAAATTCTAACCCTAACCTTAACCCTAACCCTAACCATGTACCATTAGCCCAAAACCCTATGCCCAAACCATGTTCAAGAATTCAAATGTCAACATATTTACAGGGAAGCCAATTTTGAGGCATATTCTTTATTAAAATTTAGTCTCAAAATAGCTACTTACCAAAAAAAATTGACAGTAAGGTGTAACCACTAGAAGCAAGGGTATACTACAAACAAGATAAGAAATGAATGCCAAGCTTCAGAAGGACGAAAACCAAAAATATAAAGGAACCTACTTAGACAGTGATGTTAATCTTTTCAACTTAGCTTTAATAAAATGTATAACTTCTTTTATAGATTAGAATAGGCTATCTTTTTTTTTTTTTTGAAAATGTTAAGGATAGTCTCCTTTATTTATTATTCCAAAGTACTATGTATTGATAGGATTCCTCTCTTCTAGGTGTTCAGTATTTTGGTTTCACCTTTTTTGTAAGGGGAATAGTTCACTTAGATTTTGGGAAAGTTGACTCTTAACTACCATGGGATCGGAGGTTAGGTTTATGCGCCCCTCCTTGTACTTATAATTTTTTTATTAATGTTAAGTCCTGGGAGGTGTTTCTTAGGCCCTTACCCCTCCAAGGGTAATTAAAATTAAAAAAGCCCAAAATACCGAAACGCAAAAATTAAACACTACACCTTGTATTTTAAACTAAAATTCTTAAACTCCAAAAACTTAAACTTAAAAAAAACATAAACCCTAACCCTAATCTAATCTTTAAACCTGAACCTAAACCCTAAACCCAAAGCCTAAAATACAAAAACCCTAATATTAATCACTATACCATATATATTACAACTCAAAGCCTTAACCCCAAAACCTAACACATAAAAAATAACTTAAACACTAACCCTAACATTACACGTAACGCTAACTCTACCCTAAACACTAAACCCTAAACCCAAAGTACCAAAACCTAATTATTAAACACTAAACCGTTGATAGTAAGCCTCAAATCAAAAACCCTAAACCCAGAAACAAAAAAAAACTCCGAAACCATAACACTAACCCTAACCTTAAACAATAAACCTGAAACCCTACACTCAAATACCAAAACCCTAATCCTAATCTTACCCCAAACCGTAACCCTACACTATATACGCATAACCCTAAGCCCAAAATACAAAAATCCAAACACTAAAGACTAAACCAGAGATTTTAAACAATAAATCCTAAAGATAAAAATCTACAACCTAAAAAAACCCTAAACCTAACAATAATCCTATCCTTAACACGAAGAGTAACCCTAACCCCATCCTTAACCCTAAAACTAACCCTATCATTACACCTCAAATCCTAAACCCTAAATCTAAAAACCTAAAAAAACAAAATCCTAACCCTAAACCATCAACCTAAATGCTAGTTCAGATTGACCAAATATGGTGTGTGAGCTGCCGGCAGCAAATCTTATACCATTGGACCACCCCTATAAGGTGCACTTTCATCAAATTAACATATCCTTAGTTGAATCCCCTTCTATGTAATCGAATAACTCCGGGAAACCAAAATCTCAACGCGCGATTAACAGTGAAGTTTTTCAATGGAAAGAAGAAGGAAATAACAAAAATATTTACTTAGAATTAATCATGTGTAATCAAGACTACAATCATGAAGGGAATGATTCTAGTCATTTTAAGCTACACCATAATCAATTTTCAAGAAATACTGATGAACAAATTGAAATAAATGAAGGTTTGAATTTTTGTAAATTCGCAAATAATGGTTGCTAAGGTCAAAAGCACAATCAATCACCTTCACAGATAAGTCACGAGGAAACAATTATAGAGGATAATTCATAAGGGGAAGATGTTAATCTCACAGCATTATCAAGTGAAATCGAACCTAAAACCGTAGGTAACAACAATATAGGGGGAGAAATGGTAGTTGAAAGAACAATGTTACTAGCGAAGCTGATGAGAGTAATAATATTGAGCAAGGAAGGACCAACACTAGAACCTCTATTGGTACAACTCATGGAGGTAACCAGAAGGATAATCGTGAACATGTTATCAACAAAAAGAACATTTATGAATAAACCCTAAGAAAGGAATCCGCAGAAGCAAGCTTATCCTCTAAGATTCATCAAAACAACGCCTTAGTTCGTAAAAAGGATACTATTGATGTGGAGAGTTCAACAAACTCCTCATTTGTATTCAATGCTAAAGCTGCATGTGCTTAAGGACATGGACATCAACAAACCTTCAAGGAGCATGAAGAAGAGGCAAATCAAGTAGGTAATCGTTCTAACTACAACTCTAATCTCAATTATGATAAGAATAATGTTAACAATGGCTATGAGCATGAAAATGCCATGAGAAAGTCATGTTGTAGGAATAGTGAATAGGAACAGGGGGAGGTAAATATCAAAAATTAGTACTTGCAGGAAGGTGATTACTATGAGAAGGACATTATCAATGTAATCTTGGAGTGTAGAACTAGTAGTCAAAGTAAGGGGCAAATGGTTAAGAGTGATATGAAAAAATGGGAGCAAAACAAGAACATTGAGGAAAGGAACCAGGAACTAAATCAGCAGGAAGATCAAAAGGATCACAGCAGGAAAAATCTCTATCATAGAGAATTTCCTAACATTTCTATAAACTTTGAGAAAAGAGGTCCTAATGTTTAAAATGGTAACCAAAACGTTTCTAACCTTAATACAAACTCTTCCAACAATAATAAGATAATTATAGTTTCCAAACAAGACCAGGTTCAGGAACCTTCCCCTTATACTGTGATAAAGACTTTGGCAGGAAGATTGAGACACATACAGGTTTCTCAACCTCTAATTTTTGCGATGAGAACCACTACCAAACAAACTACCAAGTAGGGACAACCTGCTATATTCTTTGATATGTATGATTACATGCATACATTTATTGTGGATTGCATGTATACATTAGTTGGGAAATTTAGTACTACCATGCATGCGGTGGATCTTATCAGGAAGAGTATTATGCAACAAACTCAATTAAGTGTGGGGGGCGGGGGGGGGGGGGGTCAACATAGCACATTAAAATGCTAAGCATGTGTTTATTGATTTACAAAATGAGTTAGATTATAACACAATCTGGACTGATCAATGGATGATTATTGAAGGAAAATTAATGAGGATACAATCATGGAAATCATTTTTTACACCTGAGAAGGAAACCCCCTTTGTGAATGTATGGGTTTTGGTACCTGGATTACCATGGCATTGCTACAAAAAAACATTTTCTTACTTCCTTGTTTAAATCAATTTGCAATGTTTTACACATAGACACTCTTCTATTAAAAGGTCTAGGGATGGAATGGGAAAAGTTAAGATGCAAATAGACTTGAATAAGCAAAAACAACAATTCCAACAAAGATAAAAAACCGGGATATAGACAGAGCAAAGGCAAGGAGAATCGAAGCGAACAACAACAGCAAGGTAAGGAAAATAACATGCACAGGCAAATACAACAACAAAAAGAGTAGTAATGGCAAACTCAAAAACGAAAAAATATAAGACAACAGGAGCATGACACATCAAAGACTATGTGGAAACCTATTGCTACAAACTAGACTACAAAAGATAGCTAACAAGCAAGTAGAACTACTAATTTTCAACAATTATCTTATACTAATCTGGAACTGCATGAGGATCAAAATGCACAAGGAGAGGACAGAGGAAGCAAAGATCAAATGGTGGTAGAAGCAACAAACAAGAAAATAAAAGAAAACACTACAAGTAAGCAAGGCACCAAATGGCAAAAGGAAGGCAATAACAGAAATGCAAAATCCCAAGAGAAGGAAACAAATAAATAATGGAACACAAGCCAAGAAAATCAAAAGAAGTAACAAATGAGAAGTAGAGGAGATCAGCAACAACAACTACAGCAAAAGGAAGGAATAAAAAATAATTCAGGTATCATAAATGAGAACCCTATAACTAGTGAATTGAATATCTCGGAAAGTAGGTTGGTTGTAGCTTTTTGAGTTATAGAAGGGGGATGTTAGGAGAACACTACTAACTGTAATGACCTGTTTAGTCGTTTGAGCAGCAGATTTTTAATTCGGGAGAAACTGGCTGGGACGACGAGGGTAACGACGGACCGTCGTGGTCACGACGGCCCGTCAAGGAGGTGTCGTTCCAGGACACTTATAATTCTTCAAATTGGATATTAAAATCGACTGTCTGTAAATCGTGACGGACCTGCAGGACGTGCCGTCACATACACGACGAACCGTCGTGAGTTTCCGTTGCAAAACACTTCAACTTTTGAGAATTTGGTACAAGAAACGAGTTTCTGACCGTCATGACGGAGGAACAAGACGGACCGTCACGGCTGTGACGGGCCGTCACAGGCCACTTGAGCTCGAGGGAGCTGCGACGACCACCGTGACGGACCGTCGCAGGCACGACGGCCCGTCACAGGTTGCGCAGTCCCAGGCAAAATAGGATTCCTCTACACGTTTTAGGGGTCGTTTTGGACTATTCTTTCCTTAATTATAAAGATTGAGGGTTAATATTAATAGGTATAATTACTTGGGGGTTAAAAGGGGTAACCTTAAGTTAATTAGTGGGTTTTATTGTCCTCCTTTACACTTAATTATACTTTTAATAAGGGTAAAAAGAAGGAGGGTTTGAATAAAACAAAACAAAAGAAAAGAACAGAAAGAGAGGAGAAACGAACGAGTAGAGAGAGAGAAACGAAGAGGATAGCAAGGATTTTGAGAAGATAGCTTGTTGATTCAATTCTTCGGTGGAGGTAGGTTATGGTTATTTTACGATATTCGTAGTGAACTCTTAATAGTGAATAATATGTGTTTATGATATTGTAAACCTGTCTATATGCTTAATTGTATGCTTGTATGAAATTGATTTTGTGATTTTGATAAAACAAGCATGATGAAAACCCTTGAATCCCAAATCTTGAAAGAAACTTTAATCTATGATATTAATGATGATGCCTTGGTATAAAAGAAGGCTTGACGAATTAAAGTAATGGGATTGATGATGCCTTGGTATAGAGAAGGCTTGATGAACGGATAGAATGAATTTAGTGGATCGGAGTGTCACGTTCCGACACATAGTATTAGTGGATCGGAGTGTCACGTTCCGACACATAGTATTAGTGGGACGGGTTGTCACGAACCGACACGTAGATATAGGGGATCGAGTGTCACGTACCGACACATATAGGGGATCGGAGTGTCACGTTCCGACACATATAGGGGATCGGAGTGTCACGTTGTGACACATATAGGGGATCGGAGTGTCACGTTCCGACACATAGTGGTAGGGGATCGGAGTGTCACGTACCGACACAAGAGGAAGAAAGATAACGAATCTCGAAAGATGATAATATACTCAAAATAATGAACTTAATTCCCAAATAAGTATGGTAATGAGGCTTGAGCCCTCATGAATGAACTTGATGGTATTTATTGACGATTATGATACTTGTTGTTGTTGCTACATGTTGAGTTTATAGTTTATTTATAATTATTACTGATATGTATTATCTCCTATTTTTGAGTTAACCGATGATATCTACTCAGTACGTGTGTTTGTACTGACCCCCTACTTTTATGTTTTCTCCTCTTTGTTATTTGTGTGTATGCAGCAACGTTCCGTCAACTTCGACTCAGCAGTAGATCAAGCCAGTCTTCACTCCACTCCATCGGAAATTCAGGGTGAGCTAGCGTCTAGCTTGGACTGGGTCTCCTTCTTCAAGTCTTGATGCCTTGAACTTCCGGCATGGACTAGCTTTTTAGTATTTTGTTCTTAGACAGTTTTAGTTTAGAAATTTGAGATAGATGTTCTTGTGATGATGACTTCCAGATTTTGGGAATATTAATAATAGTTGAGTGTTTATTATGAGTTTATCAGTTTCCGCTATTATTTCTGTTGATATTATATTGAAATGTTAAGGTTTAGATGGGTTTGGTTCGCTCACATAGGAGGGTAAATGTGGGTGCCAGTCGCGTCCCCGATTGGGTCGTGACAGACTTGGTATCAAGCATTAGGTTCGTTGGTCTCATCACACAAGAACAGGTCTAGTAGAGTCTTACGGAACGGTTAGGGGGACGCCTTTATTTCCGTGAGAGGCTATAGACTTTAGGAAAATTCCATTCTTTCATCCTTTCTTTCGTGCTACTACTTGAGTCCAATTTATCTAGGTGATACAAATTGGTATCTGACCATCTTCACTCTATTTCGCAGATGGTTAGAACTAGAGCAACGACCGCACCAGCAGCAACAACGGAAAGACAAGAAACAACTGAGCCAGCTACTGGGGCTGTGGCTCGAGGAGGAACAGCGGCAAGAGGCCGTGGAAGAGGTCGTGGGAGGACGTCCTATAGAGGGAGAGGACGAGCCCCTAGCCCATCTGATACTAGGGCAGTGACTCCTCCACCGACCGAGGATGTGGTAAGAGAGGGTGAGGAAGGGGAGAATGAACAAGGGCAGAATGAGGAAATGCCACCCCAACCTACCCCAGAGATGATCAACCAGGTACTTGCTTATCTTAGCGGGTTGTCCGATCAGGGTCAAACACCTCCGGTGGTTTCTGCACCAACACCTCCGGATTCACAGATACGACATGCGGCTACTATGGCTCCCCGCATGGATGCAACATTGGGAATAGGCACATTTCCACGTCTGACTACTGGGCCTATAATGACAAACGATCAGCATGAACTTTTCAGTAAGTTCTTGAAATTGAAACCTCCAGTCTTCAAGGGTGCAGAATCTGAGGATGCTTATGATTTTCTGGTTGATTGTCATAAGCTACTACACAAGATGGGGATAGTAGAGAGGTTTGGTGTCGAGTTCGTGAGCTATCAGTTCCAAGGGAACGCCAAAATGTGGTGGCGTTCACATGTTGAGTGTCAACCAACAGAGGCACCACCTATGACTGGGAATCATTCTCTACCCTGTTTATGGAGAAGTATATCCCAAGGACTTTGAGAGATAGAAAGAGGGATGAGTTCTTGAGTCTTGAACAAGGAAGGATGACAGTAAACGCGTATGAGGCTAAATTTCGCGCACTATCCAGATATGCCACCCAACTTTGTTCAGTCCACAAGAACGGATTCGCCGTTTCGTGAAGGGTTGAGGTTGGAGTTGCGGATTTTCAGCCTTACAGGTAGAGCAACGGCAACATCCTTCAAAGAGGTGGTAGACTTTGTGATAGAGGTGGAAGGAGTGAAGCCAGATGACTTCACCACGACATCGACATCAAAAGGTTTTCGAAGGGGAGGTGAGTTAAATGGTTCCTACTCTAGAGGACAGAACTCCGGAGGTCACTCAGTTCGACCAATACAGTCTTCACTATAGATGTAGTTGGGGGTCCACCTCAGAACGGTCAACATAACTACTCCTCGAGAGACCTATGCCCGATTCCAGAGAGTGCTATGGATGTGGGGAGATTGGACATATTAGGAGGAATTGTTCCAAAACAGAGTTACAGAGCCCCACTAGCTAGAGGTAGGGAGGTGGTAATGGTAGATGGTAGAGGTCGTTTTTCTGGGAACGTGGGTGGTCGAGGTAATGGCGGTCACCAAAACGGCAGAGGTGATGGGCAAAACGGAGCCACTACTACACAACATGGTAGGGGCAACGGACAGACAAATAATGGGCCCATTGTTATGCTTTCCCTGGGAGGTCTGAAGCGGAGGCGTCTGATGCTGTTATCACAGGTAATCTCTCTTGGTTTGTGATTGCATGGCATCTGTATTATTTGACCCTGGCTCCACGTTTTCATATGTATCTTCCTCATTTGCTAACGGTCTAAATTTACATTGTGAATTACTTGACATGCCTATTCGTGTTTCTACTCTGGTGGGTGAGTCTGTGATAGTCGAAAGTGTATAGGTCTTGTTTTGTGATTTTGTGGGGAGCAACACTTATGTAGATTTGGTTATTTTAGAAATGGGTGACCTTGATGTAATTCTGGGTATGACTTGGCTTTCTCCAACTTTGCGATTTGGATTGTAATGCTAAAACGGTGACGTTAGCCAAGCCTGGGGCAGATCCGTTAGTGTGGGAGGGTGACTACACTCCCAATCCGGTGCGTATCATCTCATTTATTCGTGCTCAGAAGATGGTTAGTAAGGGTTGTCTAGCTTTCTTGGCACATCTCAAGGATGACACTACCCAGTACCTTCGATCGAGTCGGTTTCAGTGGTCTGTGAGTGTTTTTGGATGTGTTCCTGCAGACCTTCCCGGTATGCCACCAGATAGGGTATAGACTTCTGCATTGATTTGGAACCCCGGTACTCGCCCCATTTCTATACCCCCGTATAGAATGGCTCCCGCCGAATTAAGAGAGTTAAAGGCACAACTTCAAGAGTTGTTGAGCAAAGGCTTCATAGACCAAGTGCATCTCCTTGGGGTGCTCCGGTGCTATTTGTGAAGAAGAAGGATGGGAGTTTACGAATGTGCATAGATTACCGACAGTTGAACAAAGTAACTATTAAGAACAAGTACCCCATTCCTCGCATTGATGACTTGTTCGATCAGTTACAAGGTGCTTGTGTCTTCTCAAAGATGACTGAGGTCCGGTTATAACCAATTGAAAATACGAGCAACGGATGTTCCAAAGACTGCTTTTCGAACTAGGTATGGGCATTATGAATTTGTGGTAATGTCATTTGGCTTACGAATGCCCCTGCTGCCTTCATGAGCTTGATGAACGGGATTTCAAGCCATACTTGGACCTCTTTGTGATTGTGTTCATTGATGATATACTGATATACTCCAAAAGTAAGAAAGAGAACATGAGGAGCATTTGAAAATGTGTGTTAGAGTTGTTAGAAGAAGAAAAGAAAGCTTTATGCGAAATTCTCTAAGTGTGAGTTTTGGCTAGATTCAGTGTCCTTCTTGGGCACGTGGTTCTAAGGATGAGGAGAGTGATGGTAGATCCTTCTAAGAGTGTTGAAAACAGTGAAAATTGGGTAAGACCCACTAATGTGTCAGAAATACGGAGTTTGTTGGTTAGCTAGCTACTACCGCCGATTCGTCAAGGGATTCTCTTCTATTGCTTCCCAATTGACGAACTTGACTAAGCAAAACGTCCCATTTGTATGGTCGGACGAGTGGGGTAGATTCTGCTTTGTGCCAGAAGCTTCATTATTCACGACCATTTTGTTGTTCACTACCCCCTAGTCCGCTTTCTTACCAGGTGAGTGGGTGGGCGGTAGAGGTAAGGTTTAAGAAATTTCATTGTCTTGTCTATTGTGATTGATGCAGAATATCTCTGACTATTTGACGACACGAAGTTGCTAGGTGTATTGTCGAGTGCTAATCCGAAAGGGATGTGGAAGTCGATAGATCGCTTCTTGATGCTTCAAGACAATTAAAAAAGGTGCCATGGAACCGAACTATCCAACTCTAGATGAATTTGAGACAATTGGCGCGTTCGCGGTGTAGTTTTGCACTAAAGCAATGGAGGACCACTATTGTAATGGGATTAAGTGTGAAGTCTACACGGACCATCGTAGCCTACAGTATGTATTCACTCAGAAAGACTTGAACTTGAGACAGAGGAGATGGATGGAACTACTGAAGGACTATCTTGGTACATCAACAACAAAATTCTGTTGTTGATCCGGGGTACATCAGAGGAGGAAAGGCAGATGAAGCGCGAGGGGCAGGAAAGCATGAAGAAAAGGGCCGGAAGCATTTGCCGGAAGCTTAGCTCTCATTTGCAAGCTTCTAGACGCCCATGGCTAGAGAGAAGTGCAGATTTTGGCTAATGACCTTATGAGGTTAGAAATAAACGAGAAGGGAGGATTGTTAGCTTGTGTAGAGGAAATCCTCTTTCTTGATCAGATTAAGGGGAAGGAAACAGTTGATGATGAAGAAAGAACTAAGGCGAATTCGAGATAAAGTGTTGCAAGGAGAGGCCAAGGAAGCAGCATAACGATGGGGAAGGTATTTTGAGGATTAAGGGAAGAGTATGTGTACCCGCACGATGATTGATCACCACTATTCTTACAGAAGCTCATAGTTCCGGATATTCTATACATCCTGGTGCAACCAAGATGTATCGCGACCTAAAGCAACACTTCTGGTGGAGAGTAGAATGAAGTAGAATGAAGAGAATATTGTTGAGTTTGTTGCCAAAGTCCAAATTGTCAACAAGTAAAGTATGAACACAAACCAAAGGCCCGGTAGGAACACTTCAGAGAAATGCCCATTCCTGAATGGAAGTGGGAGGGAGTAACGCGATGGAACTTCGTGGTTGGTCTTCCAAGACATGGGTGTAGTATGACTCTATTTGGGTGATTGTTGATATGGGTTAACTAAGTCCGCTCACTCTTCATTCCGGTCATAGGTGACCTACAATGCAGAGAAGTTAGCCAAAATCTACATCTCAGCTCAAATCGTTTCGTGTTGCATGGAGTTCCACTCTCAATCATATAGATAGAGGTACGCAGTGTTACTCTAGTTTTGGAGAACATTGATGCAGAATTAGGTACTTGGTTGGACCTTAGTACGGCGTTTTCACCCTCAGACTGATGGTCAGTCAGAAGCTGACAGACGCACAATTCAAGTGTTGGAGGATATGCTTTGCGTCGTGCGTGTGTGATTAGAGTTTTGGTGGCCATTGGGATAGCTTCTTACCCTTGGCAGAGGTTTTCATACAATAATAGCTATCACTCCAAGTATCGACATGGCTCCATTTGAAGCATTGTATGGGAGGAGGTGTAGATCTCCCATTGGGTGGTTTGATGCATTTGAAGTTAGTTCGACCTTGGGGACTGATCCTGTTAAGAGATTCTATGGAGAGTAAGTGTGAAAGCTATTCAAGAAAAGCTTTTAGCGGCTCAAAGTAGACAAAAAGGAGTAGCAGACCGAAAAGGTTAGAGACTTGGAGTTCATGGAAGGTGAACAAGTCTTGTTGAAGGTCTCACCCATGAAAGGGGTGATGCGGTTCGGAAAAAGGAAAAAGGGGTAAGTTAAGTCCAAGGTATATTGGACCATTTGAAGTGCTTTAAGAGAATAGGGGAGGTGGCTATTGAATTAGCCTTTCCCCCAGGGCTGTCCGGAGTGCATCCGGTGTTTCATGTATCCATGTTGAAGAGATACCACGGAGATGGAAACTACATTATCCGTTGGGATTCAGTTTGTTGGATGAGGAACTTGACTTATGAAGAGGAACCGTTTGCTATTTTAGATAGAGAGGTTCGCAAGTTGAGGTCGAGGAGAGATTGCATCCATCAACAAGGTTCAATGGAAGAAACCACCCGGTTGGAAGAGGCTACTTGGGAGAAGGAGGCAGATATGCAAGAAAAATACACACATCTGTTTACAGATTCAGGTACTCTCCTTTTCGCCCATTGTTTCCTTCCTTTGATCGTTCGGGGACGAACGATGGGTAAATTGGTATCTATTTAACGACCTGTTTAGTCGTTTGAGCAGCAGATTTTTATTCGGGAGAAACTGGCCTGGAGACGACCTGGGTGGAGGGACGGTAAAAACGGACAGTCGTGGTCACGACGGCCCGTCAGGGGTGTCGTTCACCAGGACACTTAGAATTCTTCAAATTGGGATATTAAAATCGACTCTCTGTAAATCGTGACGGACCGCAGGACGTGCCGTCACATACACGACGAACCGTCGTGAGTTTCCGTTGCAAAAACACTTCAACTTTTGAGAATTTGGTACAAGAAGAACGAGTTTCTGACCGTCATGACGGAGGAAGGGAGGAAACAGGACGGACCGTCACGGCTGTGACGGGCCGTCACAGGCCACTTGAGCTGGGGAGCTGCGACGACCACCGTGACGGACCGTCGCAGGCACGACGGCCCGTCACAGGTTGCGCAGTCCCAGGCAAAATAGGATTCCTCTACACGTTTAGGGGTCGTTTTGGACTATTCTTTCCTTAATTATAAAGATTGAGGGTTAATATTAATAGGTCTAAGTACTTGGGGGTTAAAAGGGGAACCTTAAGTTAATTAGTGGGTTTTATTGTCCTCCTTTACACTTAATTATACTTTTAATTAGGGTAAAAAGAAGGAGGGTTTGAAATAAAACAAAACAAAAGAAAAAAGAACAGAAAGAGAGGAGAACGAACGAGTAGAGAGAGAGAGAGAAACGAAGAGGATAGCAAGGATTTTGAGAAGATAGCTTGTTGATTCAATTCTTCGGTGGAGGTAGGTTATAGGTTATGGTTATTTACGATATTCGTAGTGAACTCTTAATAGTGAATAATATGTGTTGATTATATTGTAAAACCTGTCTATATGCTTAATTGTATGCTTGTATGAAATTGATTTTGTGATTTTGATAAAACAAGCATGATTGAAAAACCCTTGAATCCCAAATCTTGAAAGAAACTTTAATCTATGAATTAATGATGATGCCTTGGTATAAAAGAAGGCTGACGAATAAAGTAATGGGTTGTTGATGATGCCTTGGTATAGAGAAGGCTTGATGAACGGATAGAATGAATTTAGTGGATCGGAGTGTCACGTTCCGACACATATATTAGTGGATCGGAGTGTCACGTTCCGACACATAGTATTAGTGGGACGGGTGTCACGAACCGACACGTAGATATAGGGGATCTGAGTGTCACGTACCGACACATATAGGGGACGGGAGTGTCACGTTCCGACACATATAGGGGTCAGAGTGTCACGTTCCGACACATATAGGGATCGGAGTGTCACGTTCCGACACATAGTGGTAGGGGATCGGGAGTGTCACGTACCGACACAAGAGAGAAGAAAGATAATGAATCTCGAAAGATGATAATATACTCAACATAATGAACTTAATTCCCAAATAAGTATGGTAATGAGGCTTGAGCCCTCATGAATGAACTTGATGGTATTTATTGACGATTATGATACTTGTTGTTGCTACATGTTGAGTTTATAGTTGATTTATAATATTACTTGATATGTATTATCTCTTATTTTGGAGTTAACCGATGATATCTACTCAGTACGTGTGGTTGTACTGACCCCCTACTTTTATGTTTTCCTCTTTGTTATTTGTGTTATGCAGCAAACGTTCCGTCAACTTCGACTCAGCAGTAGATCAAGCCAGTCTTCACTACCTTCGGAAATTCAGGGTGAGCTAATGCGTCTAGCTTGGACTGGGTCTCCTTCTTCAAGTCTTGATGCCTTGAACTTCCGGCATGGACTAGCTTTTTAGTATTTTAGTTCTTAGACAGTTTAGTTAGAAATTTGAGAGTAGATGTTCTGTGATGATGACTTCCAGATTTTGGGAATATTAATAATTTGAATTGTTTATTATGAGTTTAGTCTTCCGCATTATTTCTGTTGATATTATATTGAAAGTTAAGGTTAGATGGGTTGGTTAGCTCACATAGGAGGGTAAATGTGGGTGCCAGTCGCGCCCCGAATGGGTCGTGACACTAACATGCATTGACGGGAACCTATATCATGATGGGAATAAGGAGGAATACACATACCAAACTATGACTATAGATACCATAATAGCAGCAAAAATAAACAAAAAGGAGAACACACAAAAAGACAGGAAAAAGAAACAACAAAATGACAATAGACCTACAAGCAACAAGGAATGCATTAGGGAAAAACAAAGAGGGACAACAAAAACATGAAGTCCCAAAACAGGAACAACATGGAGAAGGAGTTGGACAACAATACTACTAAAGGTACTTTAGAAAATACTCCAAGGAGAAAAAAACAAGCCTAGCAAAAAGAAAAGAGATGTGGCTAAGATAAGACTCAATGACTTACAAGAGATAGATTAGAAAAAACCAACAGGAAAGCAATATGAATTCAGGTGAGAGAGCGGATGGAGGTTGATGACAATAAACTTTGTCAGATAAACAATTTTGATCAAACTAAAATATTAGAGCACCACCTGATAAAAAATAGGAAAATTCCAGGTCAATACTACCCTATAATTAATGATTATGAGGTGATAAATTCTGAAGATGAAAGTTGAAAGAAATGATCATATGGGTAGGAACCTGATAATGATTACGAGACTAGTAATCCTTTGATAAGACATTTAGTCCTCATAAATCATATTTGTAGGAGGAGATTC